>PVHP010019784.1:0-31412 GCA_004024765.1 Zapus hudsonius
CTCTCTCTCTCTCTCTTATAAATAAATAAGATATTTTTAAATAGCTAATTTTTCACAGACTTTCAGAAGCCATGACAAGGAGATTTTGGCCAAATAAATAAATAAATAAATAAAAATCTCTATAGCAGCTCATGCCTAGTTCAAGACCAACCTGGGCTACAAAAATCTGTATAGCTATTAATAAACATACAAAAATCAACTACTAGATTCTAACAAAAATTCCTAGTACCACACCGAATGCTTAGCTTCAGATTCAGAAGAATAAATGTAAATACCCTATACTTTGCTCTATGATTAACAGATCCACATGAGAATAGACTCACAGAAAATCATTATGATTTTTAATGTGATACTTTAGAGTCAGGTCATATCTGCCTTTCCATTTTTCCCCTTCTCATTAAAATTCTTGTAGCATCCTGCTACCGTCAAAGCAATGGACAGTTCAAGTGTTTGCAACAGCTCAATGATTTGTTATGCAATTTGCAGACAAATATGTCTTTATCTTTCCAACTCTCCAACTCTGTTTGTGCCAAAGAGTGGTAAAAGTGAAAAGGAAAATGTTTGTGGGAAAATGGGTAAAAAACTAATGAGAAAATGTAACAGATACAGACTGTATTGCTCAAGTTAAAACTTTCCTAATTTGGAAACTTCATTGAAATAGGTTGGCTAGCCACTTCAGGGATATTTTACAGGGTGGCATTTTCACAGGCCAAAGCTAACCTCAGTTTTGTATCACCAGAAAAGTGATCTGGTCTGGGCAACTCTAAAGAAATCAGCTTCTCAGGGATTGGACAAAGCATGCCCATGTGTTTTGTAACAGATTTCTTCCGAATTGAAGAGAGAAAGGAGGCTCAAGGGATTCAGGAAATCTGTTAGCTAGAAATGAACTTCTCTTCCTGGGAGGCAGTGCAGGAAGGAAATTCCGAGACTCAGAAAGTCATCAAGTCTGGGAAAGGGTTGCAAGACCCCAGCCTAAGGCTGTACAAAGGGAAAACAACTGCTTGGGAAGAGAGTATCTGATGGAGCAGACTGCAGTATGATAGGTGTCCTGGAAAGACCCTCTGATGGAGTTTCCTACAGTATGACAGGTGTCCTGGAGAGACCCTATGACGGAGCTGGCTGGAAGTGGTGCAGTGTGTTGGAGACCCTCCAACTGAAGTGTGTTCCAGGGATGCAGCTTCCATGACTCATCACCTGTACTGAGCTGGGCTTTTTGATGGTTCAGCTGTGTTTGAGTTAACTATGGCTCCTCTAAGCAACCCCTCAACCTGCTCTGCTAGTAACCCCAATAAACTCAGACTCACCAAACTGGTTTTATTTTTATATTTATTCTTTTTTGGTTTTTCGAGGTAGGGTCTCACTTTAGCCCAGGCTGACCTGGAATTCACTATGCAGTCTCAGGGTGGTCTTGAACTCACCCCAGTCCTCCTAACCTCTGCCTCCTGAGTGTTGTCTTACCAAACTGGTTTAGGTGTAATTCTCCTTTAGTCTGCTATTTGTGACCCGTCTGTGGAGAAGACTTGTGTTATGTCACCCCAGTGAAAGTATTAAAAGTATTTCCCTCACCGCCATGGAATACCAGCTAGAAAGTCACTGAATGTGATACAAACAGAACTGCAGGGTTCTGTAGAAGTTATATCAGCTGCTGGACATATTTTCCCTTCAGGAAACAAATTTGTAAAAGTAAAATCATATTGGAAGGCTGTTTAATAGAGCAAGGGGTAAGAAGAAGTAATCCCAGTATGGTCCAGTCTTGGCTGCTAAGATATTCCAAATATTGAGGTTATACCAAGGAGTGTTCTCAGCTACAAACTGAAATTAGCTGGGATGTGTTTTTTTTTCTTTCTTACAGAATAGGAATTTACTAAAGCAATAATGAATTATTGGAGAAATTGTTAGAGAGTGATGTTAGGACTATATATAAGTCAGAAGGTGCCCCAAACCTCATTGACAACCATTCTGGTAAGGACAGCATTGCCACCATCTCTAGAACAAAACAGCACCCTTCACAGTGCCTAGAACCACCCGAAGAAGGCTTGGTTGCTATCTGCCTCCAACATTTCTTTGCTATCATGATTTCCAAAATTTTAGATATTTTCTAACATCTTCATCGTCCCTGGAAATTTTGAGCTGGTACAGCTAACTGGTAGAATCTGAGTAGCCTGCCTGCAAGTTATTTCAAGTGTAGAAAAACTGAGTAAGGAACACGTGGCATTTTCCACTTCTGTAAGACATCTGTTTCTCTCAGATGTGTATATTTCTTAAAGAAAATAAAGAAATTTAACTTCATACATGAATACTGACCAATGCTATATACCGTTTTAACACAATGAGGTACACTAGTATACATGGAGCTTGGTTGCCATATGAAGCCAGAGGATAGTTGTTCATCTTGGACACATGTCACTGGAGATGACCTTACAAGGTGTCAGTTATTATTCCTGTTTTTTTTTTTCCTGAAGATACTGGAGCTCCTTGGTTCAAGCAGTTTTCTCAGAATCACTACTGATCAGTAAATAGGAACGGCAACCAAACCATGTTATATCTGATTACCCCACTGTGTTAGTCAGGTTTCTCTAGAGGAACAGAACCAACAGAGTAAATTGTAGTAAAAAAAAAGGGGGGATTTATTGGATTAAGTCACAACAGTCCCACAATAGCAATCTATGAGCCTTTGATGTGATGGGCACAACATCTGTGCAGACAGACACTCTGACTTAATTCATGCATTGTTTTGCTTTCACATTTTGGTTGAGAGGTAAGGGTCTGTTGAACCCATGTACATTTAATCTTAAAACCCATTAAACAACTGGGAAAATGGGTCTTGGCTGAGGAGTAGATAACACCCTGGCTGAAGTCTGTCCAGGAACACCAGACAGGGAGAATCTGTATTAGACAGGGTTCTCTAGAGGAACAGAACTGATAAATGAATTGTAGTAAAAAGTTTACTTATTGAATTATCTTATAACAATCCAACAATAAAAGTTTCCAGGTCCAAGAGTCAAGGAACCCATAGCTACTCAGTCCACATGGCTGGATTCCTCAGCAGTCCCAATCCAGCACTGAAGGCCTGAAGGCTTCCTGGGGAGCTGCTGGTCTTCAGTCCAGGCTGGAAGGCTGAGGAAACTTGGTGCCAATGAAGAGATCCACAAGAAGCACTAGCAGCCAGACTGTCAGGGGAAGAGAGAGATTTCCTTCCTCTTTATATAACCTTAGGGCGGGATCTTGGAATCCTTACCCAGACATGTTGATTTATTGAGACTCTGGGATTTCCTTCCTCCACTGACCTCCCAGGAAGGGATGTTTGTTTCTAGCTCCCTTGAGCCTCCTTATAACCTGCCCCCTACAGAGAGGGCTTTCTTCCTGTAAATAACCTTAGAACATCCAAGATTACTAAACAGGTAAAGTTGACAACAAAACGTAGCCATCACACCAATCTATTTCTTTTTAAAATACACTTATTTATTTGTTTCATTTTTTCTTGGTTTTTTTTAATGAAGGGTCTCACTCTAGCTGAGGTTGACCTGGATTTCACATTTGTGTGAAGAGATTAAGAAAGAGAGAGTGGGGGTGGGTGGTGAATAGGCAAACCAGGGCCTCTTGCTGCTGCCAATGACCTCCAGAGGCACTCATAACTTTGTGCATTTGATTTTACATGGGTACTGAGAAATTGAACCCAGGCCAACAGGCATGCTGAGCCACTTCCCTTGTTTCTATATCTACTTCTTGTAGTGAATAAAATGTTGCCTAGAACATATTTAGTCTACTTATTCCATCCAGAATTGGCCAGAGTTAGAGAGACTGCCTCACATCTGTACATTATGTTGAGTGACAGTTTTGGATGCTGAACACTACAGATCAAACGGTCAACATTCCTTCTTTGAATGGTGTTGAAAGTCCACTGACAAAATCTTATCAATCTTTTGTAGACATCATATCGATCTAACCCATTATCCACAGTATGTTCTTTTTTCATACAAAAAAAAATACCAAGTGGAAATTTCCTTTCAAAATCTTACACATTTCTGGCATAAGATATAACCTCAGCACCTCAGCATCTCAGTTTAGCATAGATGTTTCTCAATTTTTCTGTGACTCACTTTTTAAAAAACTCATCATAGAGCACATATAACTCTTACAACTAAACTTTGTCAAGAAAACTGTGCCCAGAATAAAAGCACATCAGCTCTACCAGTAATCCATAAAAATCATCCACCTATTGAATCTCAGATCCTTTCCTGTATCTTTCCCAAACTTTCTTCTAAACCAAAGATAGCAGATGCCTATGAATTGCTCCCTTTCCTAGTGGATTCTTGTGGGAATCCAGAAAGCAGGGAAAAATGAATGATTCTCTTTTATTCTGACTTTTTTGAATCTGTATTTTGGTGATACAGATGCTATAAAGGCTTGCATAATACCTGACTTCGCTTTCTTGCCTCTGTTCAAGGAATGTTATTGGCTTTCAGATGTTGTTTGTCTCTAGATTGTTCCATTGCCCTCTATTTCCCCTAGTAACTAATCTCCTTCCTGTTATGTAACTTCTTGCTATGGGTCATGTTTTCCCACCTTCTCTGACCAATACCACTATCATCAGTTTTATTTAAAGTACCAGGGAAAAGAAATGATTCAATGTTGACATTTAAATAAGGAGAGGGGGGAAATGAAATGATGGTGAAATAAATTACAAATGTTGAATGTGCATATGAAGAAAAAAAGAGTCATTCTCAACTACAAAGAAAGACTCACTAGAACTTGAAACCTCATGTACCTGTGAACTGACACTAATGGGCTAAAACTGAGAAAAACTCATTCTATTTAAAAAAAAGCTAGAAAAATATGTGTTTGAATAGCCAAAGATGAGTATCCACTAACTCAGGAAAAGATAGATGTTTGAGAAGGGAAAGCTTTGAAAATGAAAGAAGTAGGTCTGATCGATCTACTATCATGAGTGTTGTTTCCAGGAGCTCAAAGTCCATGAAAATTCGCCAACATCAAAGTAAGAAGCAGGAAGAGGATGGTGCAGGTGTTGGAGGTCATCAAGAAGAGGAATCACCTCCTCACAGCTGTGCAATGTGGAATAGTCTAGGGAGGATGCCTGGTGTTCTGTCCATCATCAAGGGAGACAAGAGAAAATGATGCAGGTGTTCTATGCATCTGCAAGGTAGACAAGAAGGGCCTTTCTTTTAAAACCAAGTTCATAGAACAATTCAGTTAAGTTTTAACTTTATAAGAGTTAACTGTATGCTTTAACACTCCTTGATGACTTGTGGAAAAGTACTGTTCAGGTGTCTGTCCCTTCTCGTATAGGAAAGAGAAGATAGCCAATCCACTAGGGGTGGAAAATCTATTTCTAGATTCTCTCAAGAGGCTCTTGGTGGGTCTCAGGTCTTCCTGTTCTTTTTCTGTGAGGGCCTCAGTTTCTCCCCAAGGGGGCTTCACTCGGATTTTCCTGTATGTCCTCAAAGATATGCTAAGTAACTGTCTTCCTCAGAACAAGTGGGCAGCATGGGAGAAGGGAGAGAGGAGAGAGAAAGAGAGAGAGAGAGAAAGAGAGAGAGAATGCTCATGCTAGGTGCTAAAGAAGTATTAAAATCTCATCTTCAAAACAAGATAAAGAGAAATAAAAATAAAAAATAAGGATTATCTCTTACAAAATAAGTAAGCTATTGGTTTCTGTGAACTCAACTTTCATCTCTGTTACTATGCAAAATTTAGAAGCTCTCCACCATGCAATCATTTGAGAATTTGAGTCATATTCTGAATGAATTTAGATAATCAGTTGCCATATTGCCATTTTCTTTTTCACACAAATGGAGTAACTTTGAAATAATCGTGAATAAAATTATCCCAAACTTGGCTGTAATAAAGGTAAAATTATAGTAAAAAAATTAATATTTGAAAGTAGTATGAAGATAGACAGGAAGCAGATGAGATGTAAGAGAAAGCCAAGAAGCTCATGTAGTTTGAAAATACAGGGATTCAAAATATATCAAGAGAAATGAACATTCCAAAGCTGAATTAAGATATTGTGTGCTTCAACATTAAAGGAATGCCTTTTGATGTAATCAAGAAGATGACTAACAATGGATATAAATCTCGAATAGACAAAATCTACACACTGAAATGTTTGCACTGTTCAGAGTTAACTTTTTGTTTTTGTTTTTTAAGGTAGGTCCTTGGTCTAGCCCAGGCTGACCTGGAATTCACTATGTAGTCTCAAGGTGACCTCGAACTCCAGGCGATCCTCCTACCTCTACCTCCCAAGTGCTGGGATGGGATTAAAGTTGTGGGCCACCACACCTGACTCCAGAGATTACTTCTTAATCCTAGGCTATTTACTTTATTTATTTATTTATTTATTTATTTATTTAACATATTTTCCCAATAGCCAAACTAGAACATTTTCTTATGATGTGATTAAAAATAATTGCTTGCCATTTGATTAGCTGTAATTTACAAACATAAGATATCTTTGATGTGACAGATATTTGTCAGAGGCCAATAGTCAGAGTAAAGGTTTGTCACCACAAATAAATGTTTCTATTTCTTTAAAACAGTCCCTCCCTATAATATGCTGCTTTAAAACCCACTTCCAGTTTAAATAACACAGTGTAGAGAAATGCACTTGGTCTTGCCTGCATCAATTGCATCAGAGCATTAAGCACAGTGTGTGCGATGGAACAGGATAATTACCTTTGGGATTTCAACTATTCCAACACCACCTATGTCAAGCAAGAATTCTGCTGTTACAGCCACATACTGTGGCTATTGTTAGAAATTCTGACTATCTGCATTTAGCAACTGGGCATATGAGCACAAACATCCTTCCAACTAAAACAATAGTGGAAATAACCTTTGCAATCAAATTGCTGCTTGCAGTCATGAACGGGAACATGGACTGCTTGCTGGATATGCAGTTACTTCTTGGTGAAGCCATTTTGCACTTCTTTAATTGAAGTCTTTTTTAAAAAGTCTTGCTACTTGGCAGTTTTCAACAGTTCCCTGGTCTCACGTATTTATCTGAAATTCCATATCCATGAGGACATTACTCAGAGGACCAGAAGGTAAAGGGATCCATCCCACTGGCAGAAGGGTTCAGGTGTAAGCTTCTCTCTCCAGAGTAATGTTCCTTGGGACCATTGACCACACCTGGTTGAACACATTTAAGAGTGTTAAAATTCCCAGTGTTATCTTCTGTTTCCCAGCCAACATTTCACAAAGACTTAGGTGGTGAGCTGAACAGCAAACCTGGCCTAGCTTGGCTGGCACTTGCTATTTTGAGAAAACACTCAAAGGTCCTTCCTGTCATAAAACACTGGATAGAGGAAAGCTAAGAAAAGTCCAGCTTTAATTTCATGAATTTGCACTTGCAAAAACACATATCTTCACCAAAATTAAGAAGACTTGAGAATTTGGCTCTAAGCAAAATTCCACTCCTGGGACAGCAGGATTGAATGCAGATTTCTGCTGTGGGCAAAACCTCACCATTATTTCTAGACAATGAGGCTTTTCTGTAGTGAACATGGAGGTACTCTGCACAAAGAATGGACTTGAGCCAGTTCTGTTTTCTCCAGTGGATTTGCCAGGTTCACTGAGGGAGAGAACATTTTCACAGAGACTGGTAACGTGACTGATGAAACCTGAGGGAAATTAATCCAGTTACCTTTTTTTTATTTTTTTCAGGGTGAATGATGGTCTGAAAACTTAGAGAAAATACATTCAATTGGTTCCAATGAGCATAATAGAAAACCAACTTTTAAATCTACCCACACAGAAGTTCTGCAAGTATTCCAATGCTTTCTGCTGCTTAGATCAGGGCTTCTCTAACTTAATTGCTCTCTGAGTCATCTGAGTGTCTTGTTCAAACACAGAGTCTAATTTAGGGTTCTGGGATATGACCTGATAGTCAAGCTATCTGTGATATTGAGGCAGGTGGTCTGCTTACCACCCTCTGAATAGCAATGGGTTAGATGGTTTTCTGGTAATTCACCTAAGTAATTCATTCACAAATGCTCAATACATTAATTATGGAAGCAAAACACAAGTGCAAAGATATTCAGAAATAAAACTATTCATCAATTAAAAAGTTGATGCACTCAAATATTAGATGGATTTCCAGGATAACATGCTGAGTGGAAAACTCAATGTTCAATGTTACTGGCTACTTGATTCCACTTGTATTTTTATACAACATTTGTTAAATGATGGTTTTTAGAAATGGTGAGCAGGTTGGTGTTTTAAGGGAGAGGTGAAGATTGGGGAGCATGAGGAAGATGGGGGTAATTATCCACAGCACTGCACCAGAAAGTGAAGACGGGTAGTGGAGCCAGGAGATCAGAATCACAGGAATTATAGGTGACAAAAAATCAAATTTTTGCCTGTTTAAAACCACCCAGTCATCTTTACATTAACCCTAATAGTGAGTTAATTTATTTCCAAATCACTCTTCTGTTTCTACCTGACAGGGTTCCTATGATTGCCTGTTGTCTGTGGAAATGTAAATAATTTCCAAATTTCTCAATTTGTTTAAAATAAAAATAAACAAAATGTACTAAAACAGACCAAGATGTACTCCAGTGAAATGTAATTGAACTCTCTAAATCTAGCAAACATTTTAAATTTGTGAAGACACATTCACATGAAAACGCAGGTTTATAATGTCAAGTGGGTGTCTCCTTAGAACATGAGCTATCTCTTGCAAGGTATTGTGATAAATTTCTCCTCTTTGATCCATCTGAAAACTGTCATGATATTAAACAGGATTTCTTGTATCATAAATAATTTCCTTATTTCTTCCATCAAAACATCATTTGTTTTGGCAGCAAACTTGTGGGGTACTGCTAAAAGGGACACGGAGGGCATAGGGTTAAAGTAAGTAGAGGCCAGTTGAAGCCCCGATAAGTCTAAGGTTTGCTGAGCTTCCTGGAGACTCGGTAGGCACTTCACAGACAGTCCTTCCTTTGATCCTAGACCTCTGAGCCCCTTAAAAGGGAACCCTATGTTCTCACCCCCACTGTGCCTGGACCATAGAGTCTAAGGTGACAGTTCCTTTGCCCCACCATTTAATACGACCCTAAGGTCACGTCCACTTGGGGCTGATCTATGCAAAGCAGGCATTCACAGGTCGCTGACCACTGCCAATCTCCTTGGCCCGTTTCTGCCCCTGCCTCTCCCCTTTTTCTCTATATAACCAGTGGTATTGATACAATAAAAGAGAGAAACCTTTCCACCACACTCTCCCGGGCTCCCTGGGTTCATGGTGACCCCGGACAAACTGTTCAAGACAAGTCAGGCTGCCTGATAGTGTCCACTTACCCATCCAAAGCTGTTTCCCCTACTTATTCCCAACATTTTAAACACTCTGAGCTCACCTCTATGGATTACAGCAATGGACTCATTTTATTTTCACCCGGCTTGAGTTTGATTCAGTCACCAGCTGGTGGTCAGACAAAGGGAGGCTAGTAAGGTCCCGGGATTTTCTTTTCTGCTTCACTTATTTCACATGTGACCCAAGTCTATATTCTCCCCATCCATCCTCTGCATACAAGTCCTTTGTCTTCAGTTTCTATTGCTGTTTCTTCCATTTGTCCCTTCAGGGAACAGGGAGAGTGATAGCTTCTACTCTTATCAGCCCTCAGGAACATCTCTATCATGGTTTCCCTATACACCTCAATCAGATCTCTGTAAATACTTGCTTTGTTAAATTGGTTTTAAATGATCCATTTTCAAGGTGCCACTTCCTGCTGACTAGTACTTGGTGGAGGTGAGTTTCATTTTTGTTTGGTTGCTGCTAGATATGTACTTCCTCTAATTTCTTTTCAGCTAGTAGAGTGTCTTTTTTCTCTCCAGTGAAACATAAGGGAACACCAGCTAAGGAGTCCTGGGAATGGCTTCACTCCCTGACAAAAGACAGTTAAAGGCTGCAGCTTGTCCCTTTCCCTGTCTTCATCATTTAGCTGTTTGGGGAAGTAGGATTCACTGAGTGACCAACCAGTGAGTCATCAGCCAGATGATAACAGCCAGCACTTGAGAAAGGTGAGGGAGGAGCACTGTCCAGAGTCCAGGCTTGGATGACATCAGGAATTCATTGACCCCATGCCCCCCAAAATAAATTCTATTGACAGTGTTTAGACTTCTTATTAACAGGCAATAATGCACCTTTAAGGCTTAAATTTCTGTTAACTAGGCTTTTTTTAATCTGTAACCAAATCATTCTGAGAGGTTGAAACAATCTATCGTTATTGTAAATATGGCCTGGCCACTGTCATGCTTGATGGGTACCAGTGGTTCATCCTTGTCTGCTGAATAAACTGCTGTGATTCTACCCACAACTTTGCTTGTCCACTTTCAGTGTGTGGGTTTCACTTTTGATGCCCCACAGCACCTTCCAAAGTCCCCTGCTTCCTTAAAAACATGGCATTGAATTCTGCATCTTTATATTAAAAGCTCTCTCAGGAAGAGCTTTCCAGTTTCATTTCTTTAGCTTATATCTCATCACACTCAAGAGTATAGTAGATTGCTTAGTGGTTAAGGCATCTGTTTGCAAAGTCTAATGACCTTGGTTTGATTCCCCAGTACCCACATGAAGCCAGATACACAAATGCACAAAGTGGAAGTTCCTTAGCAATGGCTGGAGGCCCTGGCACACCTATTCATATTCATTCTCTCTCTCTCTCTTTCTCCTTGCAAATAAATAAAAATATAAATATATAAAAAGATTACAGTTAGTAGAATAGGTCAGAATTTTTTTTCAAAGAACAGAAATCTATGCAGCATTCTTGAAGAAGTAGGAATGAATTTTGGGTAATGTTTTCCAATGTTTTATATTTTTATAACAAAACTAGATATTATTAACTTATGAAGAAGCAGTTTATTTTGGTGATAATTTTGGTGGCTGCAAAGTTATACATATGGTGTTTGTAACTGATGACCCTCCCCCTCCAATTTGTAACAACATGGAAGAGAAACAGAAGGGAAATTTCCCTGTGCAGAAGGGGTTAAGCATGTCAGATGACCTAGCTTTATAACAACCTGCTTTTTTAATTGAGAACTTTCATATAAATATTACAAACTTGTCATATTCCCCTTGGGTTAGACTTTTATGCCCCCTCTTCCCCAACCCCATTCTACCCTGAGCTCTCTTTTTGAGGTTATAGATAATCACTGTATGGTCATAAACATGCTGGTTGTCTTCGGGGAGGGGGATGCCTCAGAGTACCCTTTCCTACCTTGTGGTTCTTACTTTCTTTCTGAATCCTCTTCCAAATGTTTCCTGAATAACCTACTTTTGATAGAAACAATTGAGTTCTGTTAGAACTACACGAATCCCTTCCAAAGTTTGTTCCCCTAGTATTACCCTTAAAACTCCTCAATACTGTTACATTTGAGAATTAAGCTTCAAGCATGAGTTTTGATAAGACTGAAACATAACAACTACCTCACAGACATCTGGAGCCTAGATTTAAGAAACAATAAGGAAAGAGAGCGAGAAAGAGAGTGAGAGAATATGAATCTAACTCTAAGAAAGTGGATAAAACTCAAGTGAAACACAGTCCTATGAGTGTAACTGCAGCCTTCCTGGAGACGAGACACCCCAGTTTACACCAGAATCCCCAGTGAGCAATGTTCCTTGTGAGGCTCAGGAAGGCGACCTCAAGCTGCCCTGCTTAATCAACTCCCAGTTTCAAATGTAGAAGATCTGTAGCTCCTTGACTGAGCTTAGATCCAATGCCGATGCTCTGACTGGAGGAAGATTAGACAGTAAGTACCGCTGTTTGAACTCACTCTGGAGAGAGGCCTTAAAATAAGAATAATTATCAAGAAATTGACTGACTGGAACAATGTTGAGGGAGTGGGTTAGGAAACAGCCTTTTTATACATGTAGTTAATTTCAATAAATGAACTAAGTACTAAAGGCTGTATAAATAGGATCAAGGATAGAACAGAATAATAGCTACATTTATATCAGTACTTTGTAATAAAAAAAGGTACAGTGGGTAGCTTACGTTTTTCTGTATTTTAAAGCTATATTTAAAAAGATAAAATTCGACAGATAAGATCAACTTTGATAATATATTAGCCCAACACATTCAAAATATTACATTTTTAACATGTAACTAGCATATGATTATCAATGAGACATCTTAATGTTAATTTTTATTAGCAAATTTCAAAATCAGTAGTCACATGTGGCCGGTCACCATAACATTAAATGATGCAGATTAAGACAATTGCAGAAAATTTGTGGGGAACAATGACATGAGTTATCTGCTCAACGTGCAAATGAGAATTAATGATTTGTTTGCTACACACTGCCCAGAAGTCACTGCTATTGTTTTTTGTCTTAGAAAGCTATCCCAGATGACTTTATTAGCACTCTGATCTGAGCTAAGAGATAGAAGACCTTTGAGGTAAGGGTAACTGAGTTAGAGGTCAAGACTAATGGCTTGTTCATTTAAATTACTGAGTTTCGGGAACTTGTGTATTGTTGTGGCATTTAACCAGTGTGGTTAATACTAGGTGTAAGTTTTGATGACGTCCGTATTTAGAAGGAAGCCACAGGAGGGGAAGAGATCTATTAAGGAGCTTACAGTACAAGGTCAGGATCAAATCCCTAGGGCCCATCTACATCTACCATGAAATGACAAGAAGACTGTGAAGGACTCTTTCGATTGCTTAAAAAGGAACTGAGAGGGGAAAAAAGCAGTTTTCAGAAGCCAAGCATTTCTGTTGCAAAATTGTATTCCTCTTGGAAAGCTAACTGAATTTATGGCATTGCTGGATTTATTTATGCTCATTGGTTCCACTAGAAACCCATAGTTAAAAATACCTTTAATTTGATGCTCTATCATAAGAAGAAATTCTGTTTGTAATTGGTCAGCTTCCCTTTTCCTTTTTGCACGGAATCTCTTCTGAATCTATCACTTTCCTTTAACTTCCTACCTGACCCACCTCTCCTGTGTCCACCAGCAGCTGATGTGGAAACACATGTCAAAGAAGCCAACAGCCCCTATCCTGGAACCTCTTGCTTTTATCTCTTTCCCTCGTGAAAAAGAATATTACAATCCATATTCACCCTTTGATTGCTGGAGTTTGGAAGTGTCATAGTGGGTGACTCTCCACAAAGCCTTGACCCCTACCACCGTTTGTAGCTAACAGAGATAAACATTGAAGTCAAGAAAAGTTTGAAAATCACTTCCATGCTTAAACCATTAGAGATGAGTCTTAAACCTTTGAACTTCAAGGCTCCATCCAGCTATCATGTTTTCCGCTGCATTGTCTTCAGGTTTCTCAAAGCCATGTCTTCTTCATCAGCATGGATGCACATCTCAATATAAGGCAAAGTGGCTTCTTATCTAAGTCTGCTGGTAAAACTATTCGAACAGATGTTTCCAATTCCCTCCCAGTTGCTCAAGCCCAGGGAGACTCGCCAACCCTTATCTCACTTGACCATTGAGCGTTTTCCAGTATTGGCCACACTGTCCTTTATGTAGCTCCCTTCGGGTTTGGTTTTTTGTTTTATTTTTTTTTTTTTGTCAAACTTTTTTGGCTGTTTTTTTTCTCAGTTTTCTTGGGCTCCTCTAAATAATTGCATTTCCGGGGGCTTCATCAATTCATACTGCTTTTTTTCTGGGTAACCCCATGAAATATGGAGATTTCCATCACTGCTTGCCTGTTAGTCCATCGTCCAGCTGTAAGTACTGCCTGTCCTGGATGCATTCTTCAGGGAGAGCTTTGTACAAGTGGGATGTAATCATAATGAAAACTTTTTGTTCATTCTTGCTATAAATGCTTATATCCTTTCCTTGTGTTTTCCTGTAGAATGTAAACTAATATAACTCTTGTGACTAATTTTTACCTCTTCTTCCCTGATTGCCAAGAAAAGGAAGGGAGATTCATTTATTCCTTCCGAGCTTTGACGTTTATGAGGCAGCCCCTTATGAGTCTTCATCTGACTTCAGAGACTTGTGTCCCAGCTCCTCTCCAGCCAGGCAGTAGGTCATTGCCTTTGTGGCAGAGTTCAAAGTTGAAGAGAGAGTTTGGGAAGTTAGCAAGCACAAATCCAGACCATGCTACACAAACTAAACTTAGCAGCATAAAGCCATGAAGAGACAATCACACAGTCACTTTCCTGGCTTGACTTCTAAAAGGGTAATTTGATAAGAAAGCTACACACCTGTCTGTGGAAAACAAAAGTGTTGGGAAACAGTGAAGGAAATGATTTCTTCTGATTGATTCCAGAATCATCGGACAAAGAAATGTTACCTCCTGAATCATTTGAGTCCTTTTGAATACACCCAAATTTCCATACATATACTTGTTGGCATGAGGTATAAGACCACCTGACTCCCACATGATCTCTGATTGATGCTAAAGTAAGAGAAAGGCAATGCATAGCATCTTGTGAGGGTTGGTGAGAAACACAGACATTCGTGTTTAGCACAGGTACATAGCACAACAACCCGTAGAACTTCAGCAGTGTGTGCTTCCCTTACATGTTGATTGTTTGAAGCGTAGGCCTAGCTATTTTAGAGATCACAGGAACACAAATGTCCTCTAATGACACAGAAAAGGAGTTCATAATAAATAAAGAAGCTGACAGACAAAGCAAGTAACTTCTGGTAACTCAAGCTAAAATTTCATCCCACTACTTAAACTTGGCCTCAAATAAAAGGGTGCTTATAAGACGAAAGAGATCTTTGCCTCCAAGGGAACCACTTACACACAGTGTGAAATAGTTGACAGAAAATGGCTAGAACCAATCTTTGCTCTTCAAGAGGAGACATTTTCACGAAGGTTCCCAAGACTCTGGAAGCCCGCTCAAGGACTATTGCATTAGTTTGGATGCCGTTAATTCTTCTCATTCTTTTCATGCTTCATTTTCAAATATTCAAATTTCACTCATGTTTTTAAAAAAAAAAAAGTCATCAAAACAGGTGATATGATTTTTTTCTGTGTCTTAAAATTTAAAAGTCCCATCTGTCACTAATTACACATTTATTTCATTATGCAGCACTATGAAAATAATTGCTTGAGGTTTTTTTGTTGACAATTTAGAGTTTAAAGTAATTACTAATTATTTTTGTTATAACTATGTATTAAATTAAATAATTCAATGCTAGACATTTTAGGCTTCAAATAATTTTATTATTACCACATAAGAAAGCAATTATGTAATTAGTGACATATCTGACAATCTTATAAGTCCATCTTATAAAATTGTAAGACTTTATTTTTCATTTTTATTTCTCTTCTTTTAGAAACAGTGATGACTGTTTTGTGTGAACATTCTAGAATTTTCCCATGATGTATGTGGCCTGTTTGGCCAGCTGTTTGGCTCAGTCACTCTATCAAAAGAGCAATGACACTCAGCAATTAATACCTCACAACTATCATGACCTTAAGTTAAGCAAAACATATCTCAAATTATCAATAACTGTAGTGATTTCTACTTTGAATTCCTTTGACATTAAAATATTTTCCCCAAACTCCAACCAGAAGTTGCTGTGAGTTCCATTTGGAACTTGTGCTAATAATAATATTTTCTGGAATAATAACAACAGGTTTGGATTTAATTAAATATGTTGCTCACTGAAGCATCTGTTTTAAACATTCATGAATGGCAGCTCCTATGGGATGTCCAAATGGGAGTGTTTTCACTCCATAACACTATCCTAACGTGTGTTTTGGAATTGTCAAATAATTAGTTGGTCTTTGTTTTGAAAGACTTATCCAGGGTAAAAAAGCAATTCTTTCCTCAAATCACAGTGATAGATGGAAGCCAGTTAGAAAGAGAATCAACCACACAGGCAGCCTTTCCAAAGCTGTTATGCAACACTCGGTATTAAGGGTCAAGGTTTCCTTCATGTTCACACATAACTTCTATTATCATTCATGAAGTTATTCACTTATGAAGCAAAGGGCACATCCCTTCCCAATTTGGCTAAGCTGCTTTGGGCAGAAAGCCATTAAAAATAGCAGATATAGGGCTCCAAAGTATATGACTAGCCTTTCAAAATTTAAGATCCACCTTTAAAATAACTATTATTAGGAGTTGATTGGAAGCATTACAGAAACAGAACACTTCTGAATGTGTGACTTGTTTTCCCTTAAAATACATCAGAATAACAAAGAATTACTTGTCAAACAACATTATTCTTATAAAGGTTCATTGAAATTAAGTTTCCAGGCTTAAGTATCACACAAAGATCATTGACTGTCTTAGCAGTGTACTCTTAGCACATAGATAAGTTCAAAGCTTGATATAGGTTCCCAGCAGATATTTGGTGATGAATGATTGAATAGAATATGCAAGTCAGCAAGCCTTTGTACAACTCTGTTACTGTTAGATGTCATTAGAGGCAGGTGGCATGAATATTAAATATATATGTGTGCATATACATATATGTAAATGAGGCAGATATTGATTCTGTTTTCAAAGGGTCCAAAATAATCTCAAGTGATGCTAATGTAGACTGGCTATATTATTGTTGATACAGTGACCACAGAACTCATGAGAGGTTGGGTAAGACAGAACTTATATTATGTTTATAAAAAATATGTGCATGATCTTTTTTCTCATTTTTTAAAATTTTGTTGTATTAATTATGTACTTTTCTGTATGATGGTATTGCATGTTGACCATGCTTCTATTGGGTTATTCTCTTATGTCTTGACTCCAGAGTATCTATCCCTCACCCCCATTCCACAAAGGACCCTCTTCTCAGTGGGATTATTGATATTCACTGTGGGGTCATGAATGCATCAGTCTCTCCGGGGGCAGTGTCCCAGAGCAGTCCTTCCCACCCTGTGGCTCTTACAACCTTTCCGCCCCCTTTTCCACAATGTTCCCTGAGCCCTGATGGGTGTGTTATAAGTCTCCTTTAATGCTAAGCTCTCTGCAACCTCTGAGTTTCTACTTTGATGAGTTGGGAGTATTCTTGCTATCAATCATCATCTCCCTGGAGCAGAGGCTGTCAGGCCAGCACTGAGAGCATGTGCGCGAAAGTTTTATCAATGGATCTACAAAGAAATGATAAGGCTTTGATGAAACATGTGCCATTTAGATAACTTGAATCAATTGATAGTATTCCTCAGCATGATTAGCAGAACTATCACATTCATTTAAAAAAACACATTTTCAAAGAATGAATGAAACCATTCACTATGCAATTGACTAAAATCTTGTCAACTATTATGGACTGTTTGGAGCAGTAGGTAGACGCTCTGGAGTCAAGCGAGCCTTGCAAAAATGCATGTGTGCCACACAGGAAACCCATGGTAAGTTAGGTGAGGGTTTCTATGTCAGGGCTTGGGGGAGACATAGCATCTTCTCCTAACACTGAGATGCCATGCTAGATTTCAATGCATGGGATGTTGGCCTGCCACTCAGAATTCTAGCAGAGGCATCACACTGCACTATAGGCATTTAACAACACGCCATGCACTGGAGTTCAACAGATTCTCTCAGGTTGAATGTATTTGTTTCTAATCTGATCCAAACCTTCATACACTGTTGGATACACAGTGGATTCAAAGAAGCAGAGACCTTCTCAAAAGAAAGGCTCATATGTCCACATAAGCTTCATTTCATGGCTATACATTAGGAAGTCTGGATTCAGTGATCTGTAAAGACACCACCACATCTTGGTAGCTTCACTTTTATGTCTCCCAGAAATCCACATTTTGGTTGGCTTGAGTCCATTCTCTGCGTATCTCCACAATCTTATCTTTTCTTTTCCTCCCTATCACCATGAACACTGAGGACCTCTTCAGGATAGACACAGTCTTTTTGATTCTATGTCTCATAACAAAGTTAGGCACATAATAGATGCTCAGTGAATGTTAACTGAGGGAGGGAATTGGACAGTGTCATAGTCAGCCAAACACAGCTGGGAGGAATCTTCAAACCAGGCACAATATGGGGAAGAAAAGTGTTTATTGAAACTACAGATTGAGGGGAAGTTTTGAAACAGCGAAAGAGGCTGGCCCTCTTTCACAGATCCCAGCAGAGAGAAAAACCCATCACCTACACCACACACACAGAACAAGGAACAGGCAGAAGGGGCAAGGAGATAATTTCTTCCCCTTTATAAAGCCTTAGGGTGGGGTCTTGAAACCCTATCCCAGACTTAATGACTTCCTTTGTCTCTGGAATTTCCTTCCTGCATGGCCCACACAGGAATGGAGGTTTACTTCAAGCTTCTTTGAGCTTCTTTACATTGTGCCCCTTGCTGAGAGGCTGCCTTCCTGTAAGCATCCTGAGACCCACCCAAGATAATTAAAAAGATCCAAGTTGACAATAAAACCTAACCATCACAAGTCCACCCCTTGTCAACTTGACATCAAACCATATCTCTTTACATCATGCTTAATTCCTAAATGAAGACAGTAACAAGATCATAATTCTGCCTAAAATTATATAACTCTCCCACATACAGTCACAGACATGTAATCTCCCCCCAACATAAGGCAAGGTCCATGAACTGCGAGTTTTCTAAACCAAAACAAGTTACATGCTTTTAACATATAATGACACAGAGCAAACATTTCCAACTGCTATGAGGCATAACAAGGAAAGACTAGGCCAATGCAAACTCAACAAACATCAGCAAACACCCATATCTGCAGTTCAAATCCCATACCGAACCGGTGACTGACAGTCTCCGGATTTTCCAATTCTGTCCCTCCAGCTTGGCTGAATACCTGGGAAAACTTCCATCCCAAACCAACAGCGCTCCATGGTAGCCCTTGCAAAGTTCTGGTATGTCCAAAACGTCTTCGGGTCTCCATTACAAACCACAGTCCACCTTCCAATGGCTTCACTTGCCAATCAGGGACTTCACACCCTGTTCCAAATACCATAGCTCAAGGAACTGTGTGCACTTTACGACCCACTCCATGCATGCATTTCTCATGCTTCCCAAAGCAATACCAGGTATGCAGGACACAGCCATGTTGTTAATTCAGGGACAAATTAGACATGACCTTGAAGAAAAGATTCCTTTCTTTCAGCGATTTACTTTCCAAAGAGTTTGCACAGTCCATCTTTCTGTCCTTCCTGGGTGGAAACACCTCAGGCATCTCTCCATTGTCTCAATGTAAAGCAGTTGGGCCATAATCAAAAGTCAGTCTCTGCCAGTAAGTTAAACTTTCCTTGAGGTTTTTCTAACTTCAAATCTTAAATTCTCAGTCCCAAATCCATAGCCAAGCACACAGTCCATTACTTAAATTTAACCTTGGTCAAACTCTCTGGGCATGGGCAGTAGGATGCATCCACCCCTTGGCCCAGGCACACACTTCTATTAAGGTTTTTTGCAGTCTCTCCTTTCCCTTAGAAACTTCACAAGCCAAACCTCCAAATGCAATTCTCTCCGCACTGAGCATTTCCAAATTCTCACCAGAATAGTCTATAAAACTTGGCTTACTGCTCTGGAAGGAATCTTCAGTTGCAAGTACCAAGTCCATGTCCATTCCTCCAGCACACAAGTTCCAGAAGAACAAAATCCACATGGCCTGTAGCCGGGCGTGGTGGCACATGACTTTAATCCCAGCACTTGGGAGGCAAAGGTAGGAGGATCGCCATGAGTTCAAGGCCACCCTGAGAATACATAGTGAATTCCAGGTCAGCCTGGATTAGAGTGAGACCCTACCTCGAAAAACCAAAAAAAAACCACATGGCCAGATTCATCTCAACAAATCGCCCCACTCCTGGTACCAAATCTGTCACAGTCAGCCACATGCCACTGGGATGAATCTTCAAACCAGGAATAGTTTTGGAGAAGAAAGTATTTATTGAAACTACAGATTGAGGGGAAGTTCTGAAGCAGCCAAAGAGCCTGGCCCTCTTTCACAGGTCTGAGCAGAGAGAAAAACCCATCACCTACAACACACTCAAAATAGCAAAGAGGCAGAAGGGCCAAAGAGAATTTCTTCTCCTTTATATAGGCTTAGGGTGGGGTCTTGAAATCCTATCCCAGACTTAATGGCTTCCTTTGTCTGTGGAATTTCCTTCCTGCATGGCCCACACAGGAAAGGTTGTTTACTTCCAGCTTCTTTGAGCTTCTTTATATCCTGCCCCTTGCTGAGAGGCTGCCTTCCTGTAAACATCCTCAGAGACCCACCCAAGATAATTTAAAAAAAGATCCAAGTTTACAACAAAACCTAACCATCACAGATAGTATCTATGTTAAAAAAAAGAGATAGTGAGGTTGGTTTGTTTTGCTTTTGAATAATTGCAAAACAACATAAAATAGTGTCTTCTACCTGTAACAACAGCATGTTTTTACCCTGGAGACAAAGGCCTCCATACAGGTGGTAGTAAACAATACAAGCTCATTTACTCACTGGAATAATGACAGTACAGAAAATATAACAACAGTTATATCTGGCATGTATTGAGGGATTCCTATATACCCTGCATTATAATCAGATTATTTCATTTCATCCCCACAACTAGGAAGTATATACCAAGACACCTCCTCAGATTATAAATGAAACAGAGTAGTTAAGCAACTTACCTAGAGTATCCAAACAACAGTTATAGACTGAGCCAAGAGTTGAAGTAATGGATTTTTTTTTCTCAAAGCCATATTTTTAACCCTATCTATGAGTGAAAAAATATCTGATTTTCACTTTATGTTCTCTCTCTCTCTCTCTCTCTCCCTCTCTCTCGCTCTCGCTCTCACTCTCTCTTATAGCATTCTTCTGTGGCCATGTTGGGAATCTCATAGAGCTTCTTGTTTTGTTTTGTTTTGTTTTTTACCAACTTAATTTGCATGGCCATCAGTATCTGATCCAAGAACAGCCAGTATAGAATCTGGCTGGCATCTGCTGACATTAACTGGCATTGCCTCTATGGCAAATGTTTAGTAAAAAACACGAAGACCCTTTCATGTAGTGTAATCATACTACATAAGAAGTATGGGGAGAGGAAAGCAAGCATTAACAGCCGCCCTTAGAAAACATGGAGAAAAGGCCTTTTGTTAGCACAACAAGTAAGTGAAGGCTTAGTTAGCTAGTGGGCTCTGGAACTGTGATTTGAAAACCATTGAGCAAAAAGCAGAATGGTGAAAGCATGTTTATAGTACTGACAAACAACAAGAGAGACTATAAAAAATCAATGCAATGCTTCTATAGCCAAGGCTATATACATAGGCTTAACTCCAGAGCAAGGATGGAAGAAAGTATGCTACTGTAAATGCCAGAGACGGGCCTTCCTGGGAAGCTAGGTCATATCATTGTTCTAGCGTTTCTATCATGCTTAAATGTATGAGTCAAATGTCTATAGTCTTCCTCTTACCTCGATTTCCTTTTGCTAATGACAACCTCCCATAAATTTAGTGACCTAAGAGAGCATACATATATTACCTTCCACTTTCACAGGCAGAAGATAAAGTGTTGGTGAGCTGTTCCTACTGCGTATTCTGAGAGCACATTTGTCTCCTCATGGCTTCTTTCTTCCAATCTAGCCATGTAGCAACTTCAGATCTCTCTCTGACTGTCACACTTACTCTTCTCTCTCCTGCCCTTATCAGGAACTATGTGATAACAGCGTTCCATGTGCACAGCCAGGACAGTCTCACCGTCTTAACTGATTGCAGTCTAACTTCATTGAATTTCCCTTAATAAAAGGTGCAGCCATTGCCATGTGACAACATCCATTCAGTTTTTGGAGTTTAGGAAGGTGATGTCTATGGGTTCTTCTGAATGTTTGCTCCTCAGCTGGGGGCAATATGGGAGGTAGAACCTTGCTGGAGGAGGTGTGTTATTGCTGGTAGACCTTGAGGTTGTTAGCCGGCTCACTCTCCGGCTGCTGTTTTCACCTACAAGCTGTTCTTTCTCCTGTTATCATGGAGCTTTCCCAAGAAACCATGAGTCAAAATAAATATTTTCTTCCCATCAGCTGCTTTGGGTAAGATATTTTGTCCCAGCAATGAGAAGGTAACTACAACAATATCCTTAGACAGCTATAATTATTCCCATCCGACCAGTTATATTCCTAGGATAAAATTTGTATTACTTGAGAAAATGCAACGGAGTCATTTTACAACCACACAAGTTAATGAGCACAAATGGCGTAGATGATATTTTGCTAATTGTGTAGGGCTTCTGTGGTAATTTTTTAAAACCCTGTGCTGTACCCAGTGACTCCTATTAGTCACTTGCCTAGCTCACCGTTTCTTCCCCCTTCCAATTGCCTTTTCACTGCATTAATCCTCTACTGTGGATTCAACTCACTCAAGACAAGTACGGTTATGCAAGGCAATAAGAAAAGGGGTGAGGTTATAGTTCCTTTCACATGGCTGGGACAAAATACCTGACCCAAAGCAGTTGGTGTGAGGAAAGGGTTTATTATGACTTGCAGTTTTAAGGGGAATTTTCAGCATGGCAGGAAAAGGATGTAGGACAGAGGCTGGATATTTCTTGCCAGAGCAGCTAGAAAGACGCAGCAAGGGTAAGCTGAGCTTTTGGGGAAGCCAAGATAAAACCCGGCAAAGCCTGTCCCCAGAAACTACCTCCTCCAGCAAAGCTCCACCTCCCAAATTGTCACTAGCCGGGGACCAGGCACTGAAAACATGTGCATTTATGGGGGACATCTGATTCCAACCATCATAGGCAGTAAATGAGATAAGAGATGGGCTTAATTCCATGGACATGCAGAGCTGCTTCAAGGGATTATTTTCTTAAGAGGGTTCACAAAGGAGAAGATGGCATGGAAGCTAGATCTGGTTCAAGATGCCTGTCAGATGGTGACTAGTATGGCCAGGAATCGTATTCAGCCCATCTGATCTTTGCTTTTAATAAGTTTTTCTATACCTAAGATGGTTGGCTGGACTATATTTCTAATAAGTGAAAAGAGTTAATCAATGAAGATAATTAGATAATTAAAACAAATGTTGGTAAGATGAGCCCAGCACAGACACAAGAATAAATTAAATTCACTTCAATAAAAATTAACCAGAGATCTAGACCTTCAGAGAACATTCTGTCAATAAACAAATCCAATAAACTTGGACATTTCATTCTATGCATTATTTCTTTTATGTAAAATGAGAATAACAATGATGGCTTATTTATTTTATAGTCATATTTCAAGTACAAATATTCTTTTTTCACATGAGTATATGTGGTGTATACAGAAATGAACACGTCATGATACTTACTGGCCAGAGGAGGTCATTGGGTTGCCTTCTCTGCTGCTCATCTGTGTACATCTTTGAAACGGTGCCTAGAAATTCTCTAATCTCTCTGTCCCCTGTGAACTGAGATTATAGACATGTGTGGTCATAACCAGCTTTTTACTGGGATCTAGAAAGTCAAGCTCAAGCAAGTGGTCTCAGGCCCTCTCAGACCATCATTGTTTTCAACAACAAGCACTCAACTGCTGAGCCATCTCCCCAGTCCAAAAATCTTTTTTAAAATAAGAAATTCCAATTTACACCTTTGCTCCCAGCCTTTGGAAGTCCGAGGTTGGAAGAATCACTGTGAGTTTGAAGCCAGCCTGGGTGACAGAGGGTTTTAGGTCAGCTTGGACTACAGTGTGACTCTGCCTCAAAAGAACAGAAACAAACAAAAAGAGGCAAACAGGATACATAGATAGAGAAGTAACTAGGCAAGAAGAATACTACATCATAATTAGAGGTTTTTAAATGTCATGTTTATTCTATATGCTATGCCTTTAAAAGCACTTTTATGTGTATTCCTTTCCATGATTAAATTAAAGATAGTGCAAAGCAAATGTAAGTCATAGACATGATTTACTAACACAGAGGAGGTGTTTAAGAGGTTAAGATACTTCTTGTAAAAATTTGCTATTTATCTTTTTCAGAAATTTTTTGAGGTTTCCCTGCTTTCGATGAACATTTATTACTGTTGACGTTTCGTGCTGATGTCTGGTTTTATAAGAGAAAAGAGATCAAGCTTATAAGATTGTTGACATAATTGAATTGAAAACGTGCAAAATAGTGCAGCATATGGCAAGTGGTTGATAACTTGCTCATTACTTGTAACATCACAATAAGTAACATTAATACCCTTATCAGTGGAGGCCTCGCTTGAATCACTCAGCAATTGAATCCCATGAACTTTACAATAATCCTAGAAGGTGTAGGCTCTCAATAACACTTTTGAGGATCTAGTGGGCAGAATGAACTGAGAATAAAAATACATATTCCCACATTCATGCTGCATGTTTCTAATGAGATTAAAATATTTATCAACCCTATTATTCTTATTCCCATCATATGTAGTGACAACTATTAATTTTGATCATATTACCATGTGCTGTAATCTCTCCCTTTTAACAAATGCTGAAAGAAATCGTTATCTTCCTTATTTTGCTAAGCATGACTTTTTAGACTTTTGAGTCTCTATGACTCAAACAAGGTAAATTATTTGTTTAAAATCACATAGCCTATAATTCCTAGAAACAGGAAGCATTTTCACGACGATCTTTACACCAGATCAAAATGCTTCACAACATTAAATATTGCTTTATTAGTTTCAGCAAATTTGTTTATTAATTTTAGCAAAGAGCTGAATGTCAGATCTGTTGGCCAGAGACTTGTCCATCTGGATTCTTGATTTTATTCAGTGAATCCTGAAATTATTATTTTCTGAAGAGTTATTCAGATAGCACTCAAAATACTTAAATAGTAAGTGACATGTTTTATTAAATAGCCTTAAAATTAATTCCTTGTGAATAATCCTAAAGCACAAACATCCATACTGGCATAATCAAAAGAGTGAAGTCAGTCCTCAGACTTTATGGTCGAATTTTCCACAAAGTTAGAGCACAGGATATGTAACTCACATCAATTAAATTTTCTTAAAGCATTGGTGTAGTTATTAGTGGCGCCTCTCTGTCCCAAACTATTATGATGAACCTCCTATATAATAAAATAAATCTATTTCCTTTTGTATAAATTAGTTTAAGGAAATTGTGTTTCTCTTCATAATCATTAATACAAAAGAAGCAAGTAGTGTTGTATATTGTCATAGTTTAATTATAAATAGTGTATGTTTTGAAGACAACCAATTTTGAATGTGAATTCTAGTCCATCATATACCAGTCTGAAGCAAGATATTTTACCTCTCTAAGGCCTGATGTCCTGTTTTATAGAAGAAAAAGCATCAGGCTCTCAGGCCTGTTGAAATAATTGGAAGATGATGAATATAACATGCTTAATGAAGTATATGGCACGTGGTTGATAAACTGATCCACTAAACCTTTATATGTGAATTAATTTCTTGATCTTTTCTTCAGTTTTCATTATAGCATCTTTAATATTCTCTAGTATTAAATTACTCTTCCATAATAGTTCTCATTTCATTAAATGGCTCCAACATCTACCTGTATGTTTAAACTAATATCTAAGGAGTTATCTTTCATAATCCCTCTCCATCAATCCCTCCAAAATAAAATACATCACAAATTTTATCACTGTCTCTAAAATGTAATTGAGTGTATTTGCATATCATCTCTCCATTATCTAACTAAACAAAGTATGGTTTCAGTAACTTTCTTCATATAACATGAACTGATTAAAAATAGTGTTCTTGATATATGTTATTTATAAATATACTCAAACACAGTCTGCATAGTAATTTATAATGTATATCATTTAAAGGTGGTCAATGTTTTGAGAAAAAGCTCAAAAGCTGTAAGTGCCTAGGGAGATGGCTCACTGCACAACATATTTACCACACAAGGGTGAGTATTCATGTTCAGATCCCCAGAAACCACACAAAGCCAGCTGCTATAGGGGATGTTTGTAATCCAGGGTGTATATGGCAAGAGGGAAGAGAAGACAGGAGCATTACTGAGAAGCCCATCAACCAGCTAGCATGGTGAATGAATGCAACAGTGAACAAGGAGAGACCCTACCTCCAGTTAAGTGAGACGTGAAGACCTAGAGCCAAAACTATTCTCTGACCTCCATATGCAAAGCATGGCATGTATACACCTGTACTTACACTCATGAACACATACAAAGACACCTACATACACACATCATACATACACATGCCAAGAGATAAAAAAAACCTCTAAGTATATGCTTATATATGAATTCAGCTCTGATTAAAAAATATTAGCCATCAAACTTATTAGATATATGCAATCTAAATTATAACCTCTCCCTTTATTTCACCCCATTTCAAAAAAGTAAGAAAGTAAATTTATTTTTAAGCAGGTGACTTAAAGCTAGTATTAGATTGTTTTCAGTCACCAATTTCTTATCTTTGAATACCAATCTGAGTTGAATCCAGTTGCCACTACTACATAAATTTTCAAAATCATTGACATGTTTTAGAGCAGAGGACATGTGTCTCCAATGAAAAGAAACCCCAAATCAATGGTTCATCTTTAACTCTAATCCATTAATACATAATCATCTTATTTTTACCAAAAATGGAAGGGTCAGCTAAGATAGCATTTTGTTTTTATTGCTCTTTCCTCTTCTGGAATACCTTCAGATACTTACTGGCTTGAGCCTATTTACATGTGCAAAAATTTAAATACATTTAAACAACTGTAAGGCTTTGAGGACAGAGCTTACAAAGCCAGCAATCTGGTAACTTCCATGAGTTTTTCAGGAAATTAAGCATAGAAGAGCTAAGTGGTAAGGAAATGAGAAGTGCTCTGTAATAAGCACAGCGTGATGATATAATAGACGGTAGGAGAAACTTTATTATACGGAACTCTTTCTAGTAATGGAAGAATTATGGTGCCCCATCAAATTCCCTCAGCAACTTCAAAGAAGTCTTTGTTGGTTCAGTGACAATACACTCTTTATGTTGGATAATCTAGGACAACAAAAGACTTAAGCTAACTCAGTCACTGGGGTGTTTAAGCATCCAAGAGGGGACAGAATTACACCTAATTTGGACCCTGAAAGTGGCTGTCTGAAACACAGATGAGTAGTCTAAAGACTTGCAAAGAGTTTGTTTTGAGGCAATAAATTCACACAGACAATTGGTGAGAAATAGGCAGGACAGACAGTCAGAGAAGCAGCGAGACAGGAGAAAGAATTCCTCTGGAGGAAGGTGCCATCAAAGTCAGCCCCAGAGCTAGCTAGAGATGGCTCTTCAGCCAGTCCTTTGCTCTGGGGCTTCCCTGCCTCCTGCCTTCTCCACACCTTCCCCATTCTTTCTGGATTTCAGTGACTTGTCTTTTAACCTTTACAAACATGTGCTCCAGGGTTCCCCTTTCTGATATTCTTCATCTGGATATTTCCTTGTTCATTCCTTTCTTGTCTTAGACCATACAGTCATTTGTATTTGTTGAAAATTAAGTTGTATAATCCTTGTTGTTAGGTAGAAAATTAGATTCGCTTTAAAGTGTTTTTTTTCCCCTCTTGTCATTTGAAATTAAAATCAAACAGTGTGTTTTTATATAAAATCCTTTCCACATTGGTTAGTGTGTGTCAGTGTTCTACAAAAATGCATGAGCCTGGGATGTCTTGGATGAAGGTCTCATGGATGCAAGAACACAACACCTGAACTCAGGTCACCCTGAAGTCCTGGGGCTGCCTGCTGAGTATAGTAATGACCTTGAGCGGTCAACACAGGACTGGCTGGAATCTGAGGAACCCATCTTTCCTAGATAAACATTCTGAAGTCTCCCAAGTAAAAGCCAGGGAAGCAAGAACAGATTGGCTCGCCTCTGGTTTCAGCTTCATCTTTGGCCGAGTAGAAAGCACTTGACTCTCCCGGCCCATTCTTGTTCCTCAGACGGTGGAGGGAGGAGACCCTTCTGCGGTGTGAAACCATGTTTACGTATGGTGTAATGAAAGCCCGATGAAATATAGGTTGCTAAAAGAGAGGGGAAAACGCTCCTCGTCTTGAGGGCAGAGGTACTGGAGCTTTATGTAGTCTGAGTCAATTTCAGTGGAAATGAAAACAGAGTGTCATAGAAATAACATTTGCTAAGGAAAAGTTGAGCTGGCAAGGCTGATCTAATTCTGATAAAAAAAATATTGGTTTGAATTTACAGGCTAAGATGGTTATAAACCACTCTGTGATGTGCCATGTTTTGCCTAAGTGGTAGCTTTTTAGCTTAAAGGAGACTCAGCCCTGTGACTAAATAAATAGTCTGACTCACTCAGCAGGTCAGTGCTAAGATGTGTTGGCAGAAGCAGCTGAGTGTCGGTCCACAGGTTTGTATCTCTGTCTCACACTCACAAGCTCGACCTGGGAATTTAACAACAGCCCTTCCCACAGTTCATCTGGAAATGCCAAGAGAGCCTGTTCGAATCGCTCCATACCACCTAAGAGGAAGGCTGCTCTTAAGGATTTAGGATTTTCAGGCTGCTGTTTCCAAGGTGCCAAAAGCTTATTGGCTCCATCTGAATGGAGCAAAATGGCCAACCTTCCTGTTGACTCTCGCCTTGCTTCCAATGTGCTTCGTCAGGAGTGTGCGATGCAATATGGGAAGCATAAATGTCTCCCAGAGCAGCCAACCCATGGCCTAATCGTTTGTTTTTGTTACAAGAATTGAAAGTATGGAAAAGCTCTTTTTCCTCCTCCCTCTGACAGCTTGCTTCATTTGACAGCTGACAAAAATCAGTTTTGTTCATTCTGGCAAATACAAAGAAAATAGAGAAAAATGCATTGTAAAAAGCAGGTTTCAACAGACTTGGACAACTACCCTGGAACGTCGAGATTATGCTGAAATGAGGTTGGAGGCCTGGAACTGTGTTAGAGTTGAAGGAATTTTAAGCTCATATTCTCCTGGAAGTGGGATCTCAGGACAGAGACTTAGGCACCCTTACTTTTTCTAATAGAGGGCAAGTTTCTATAGGTTGTGTTAGAAAGAACTAGGTTCTTTTTGTTGTTGTTGTCATTGTTCTGGTTTAAATCAATATGTCAAAAACATATAAAGAAGAAGGAATTGAATTAATTCTTATGTAACTCTTGGCATCAATACACATATCTTCAATACCATGAGAAATTATCATATGAACAAAAAATCTCGGTAGCATGCACCCAGTACGGGAAGATTTTATCCCAGAAATAGAAAATGTTTGTCACTTGTTCTATAGATGACATGTCAAAATCATACAGACAAAAAGAACTTGAACTACCAAGTCACAGCTGTGTGAGCAGTTTTTAAAAATATTTTATTTATTCATTTTCAAGCAGAGAGAGAGAGAGAGAAAGAGAGAGAGAGAACGCAAGAGGGCCACCACCTTGTGGGTCTGGCTTATGTGGGTCATGGGGAATTGAACCCGGGGCCTTAGGCACTGGAGGCAAGTGCCTGAACCGCTGAGCCATCTCTCCACCCCAGCAGTTTTTATTCTATACCCTGTTGGGTAAATGGGCACGGAATTCCACCTACAGCAAAGGTAAGTGACAGATAGTTATTAATATCCACACAGTAAAAATAAAGAATAACCCACAGGCACATGTTTACATATTTGTTCATTTTGGTTGGATATTTGACTCAGAACAGTACTGTACCAAATTCAAACCCTTCCCATAGTCATTTTGATGAGGGGAGAGGCCATGGCAAAGAGAAAGGAATGAAGCCAGCATAATTTATACAGCTAACTAGGAAGTAAGTTAATAATCACAAATATATGTTTTGCGATATATTATTTTTATTCCAATAAGATTAGAATATGACTTATGTTTAACAAGATTCATGGTCCCTTTTCACAATATTTTAAATTAACATTTTATTTTTCTTGTGACAAGTTCATGAATATTTATATATATAAAACATATTTTGTTCAAATTTACTCCCCATTATTGTCTTATCCCTATTCCACTTCTGCTGAACCTCTTTATCTGTCCAACAGACTTCCACTTTCTACTTTTATGCTTTGATTTTCTTGTGCTTTATTATTATTATTTTTGGTGACCCAAAGAGTTTAACTAGGATCACTTAGATGAGTATAGGTGGGAAGTTGTTTACTGGAGTTTGAGTCACTGACAGTCATTAAAGAAAATGACTGTCTCCCTTTTCCCAGCAAGCATTAGTTCCTCAGAGAGAAGTGAAGCCTCGTGAGTCTCTCTCTGACCCACGACAGAATGTTGACAAGACCATAGCTGCTATGAGTTCATGGCTAAAATGGCTTTGTCATGTCCAGAAAACAGGATTCTAGAACACTCCTTCCATTCCTCCAGCTCCAAACATTCAATTTTCCCCAGTTCTGGGTTGTTTTCTGAGTCTTGGAAAAGTTGGTATCAATGTCCCATTTAGGGCTGAGAACTCTTTTAAGTCACTTACTGGTAGCACTCTGACAATTGAGTCTCTGCATTAACCACCACCCACTGTAAAAGAAATTTCTCTCAACAAATCCATGAGCAGCCCTCATCTGTGGACAGAAACATAAGTATTTAGAAGGCAGTCTGATGGGCAGACAGTATGACTGTGTAATGGTGCAGCATGTATAAATACCTGCGTGGTATCATCACCTTTCATTGGCTCTCATCTTTTTCATAGGGTTACATAGGTGATTGTAGTTAAGAAATATTTTGACAGGCTTATCAAAAAATGTTTAATGGTATATAATGAAGAATTTTAAATTTTAATATTGTTTAAATTTTCCTCTGGGGAGTTTATTTTTCCCAGCATGAAAACATAATAATATAAACAATATGCTACTGATCAGTTCATATCATCAAAATTGGTCCTTTGAAGACCTGACGTGTTTATCAGAAGGAATCTTGAATAAAGAAAAGTAGTTCCTTAAAGAAATTAACCATTTTATGATCAGAGTGATCGGAGCTTGGCTAACTTGGAAAAACTTCCTCTAGTTAGAGAAATGTCAACCTGGATATTTTTTTTCCCATGGAGGAAACGATGGCCTTCTACATGTTCTGTATGTGTAAGTTATTGTCTAAGATATGATATTTCTGTTTCAGGGTAACCACATCCTTACATATTTTTATATCCTATAAAAAATATGCTTATAAAATGCTTATAAAAGCATGTTGTCTTATTGAAATTTTTCTAACATTCCATTTAAAAAGTATTATAGAAAGATTTGTCTTATTTTAGAGTCGTATATAACTTGTGCAACATTGAGTGCAACCAGCTGAAATAAATTCGCATTAAAAAATCCTATACTTATTTGAAAGCAAAACATAAAATTGAAAAACTGTAAAGTAATAGAAAGTCATGTATTCTAAAATAAAATATAATACCACATATAGAGATTTATATTGTTCTTACTTTTTAATTTGTAATTTACAATATTAATACTATTATTATTATTATCATTATTATTCAGTATATTTACCAATATCCTCTAGAACTTTGTGGCTACACAAAAGAAGGTGTGACTTGAGTTTCCTGGAGAAGAAGGGGATATTGAAAACTCTGTGATAGAAATGGTGACAAGATCTTTGAGAGCTGAATCATGCCTGGTGGTTTGACCTGTAATCCCAGTTATTTTGGAGGA
>PVHP010019785.1:0-31438 GCA_004024765.1 Zapus hudsonius
TGAGACTGGCAGGAGTTCAGCTGAATCCTTCCCTCCCCAACCTCCAGCTACCTGGCAGGCCCCAGCAAACCTTGATAAATCCAGGCATTTCAAGGCCTGAGTTTTATGGAGTTCACATAATTCAGCTATAAGGTAATAACAAGGCCCAGGCAACGAGAAAGTCCTTCCAGCTTATCTATGCAGCTGGCCCCTGCCAATCTTTTCATGAGACATTAGGCCACCCTGCCCCCACCACATATCCCCCTGCCTCTCCTTTAACCTGCTGCATAAAAGCACCTACACCAACCTAATAAACGAGCTGTTCACTGCAACTGTCTCCAGGGTGGCTATGTCCATCGTGTTCACACTATTCCAAGACTATGCCCACCCAGCTCTGTGGATAAACGTGGGTCAGTGAGCAATGACCCCCCAAGTAATCCACAGGTAAAATATAGGGAACATACCCCAAAAGCAGGCAGCTAAAAGTGATGGCTTTCATTTGAGGTTACCAACTAGCTGTTCTTATTTCTAATGAATGGTCTCTTAAGAGTTCTTAAGAGTGATGACAGACATAGGGCAAAAAAACCACATCTACTCTATACTCTTTCCTTCCAGTGGAAAAACAACTAGGTAAACAATAGCAAGGGCCACAGATGTTCAGATGATTCATATCCAAACCATAAAGCATATATACCTTCAAAGTCTGTTTATTGAGAAACAGGCCATAATCACCGTCAAAGAAAATGTATAGTCAATATAATCTACTATCCAAATGAATCTCTATAAATTATACTGGTAACAATGAAACTCAACAGCACATTTAAAAAGCAACAGCAATGGAAGACAATAACTCAAACATTGATACACATTGGCAAGTTTTGCCTTTGTAAACTAGCCTTTATTTGTTCACTCATCAAATAAGCTACTGAGTGAGTACATTCATTTCTCTAGAAAGCCATGGGTGAATGCCTGTGCATTAGCTAGCTAGTGACGAGTATGAGACCCATGATCTTTGACAGTTCCAATCTGAAGCATCAAAATATTTACCTTAGCTAGGAAGATCAATAGCTCAGCTGGCAGAGTGCTTGTCAAGAATGTAAATGCATGAAGCCCTGAGGTTAGATCCCTAGAACCTCATAAACTAGGCATGGTGCAGCTTGCCTGAGATGTCAGCACTAGGGAGGTAGGAGAAGAACCAGAGTCATAAGTCAGGCTGGCCTACATGAGGACCCAGTCTCATAAAACAGAACAGAACAAAACAAAACAGAACAAAATGAAACAAAACAAAAAAAAAACCTTTATAGAGAACAAAGATTTTCTCAAGAGACCTGTATTTGAAAAAATGGTTGGATTCAGTTTCAGTAAATATTTCCCTATATTTGGGATAAAATGCTTCTTAACTCACTAATACTTGAAAAAACTAGCCCGAGGACACTGATAAAAATAGTACTTTTAGTTAATAGTTGAAATAAAAAAATAAAAATATAAAAATACCTTATTGTGCCAATTGTATTTATCGTATTACCAATAAATACAATTGGTAAAATAAGCTGCTCCAAATTCTGTGCCCTCCTCACATGAATAAAAATATTTTAAAAAATTAAATGTAGCAGCAACCACATACCATGCTAAATTTCCCATTATTTTATTATCTCCTGAATCATCTCTGCTGGCTTTCTGGTCATAGAGGTTGGTCCTAGGTGAATGCCTTGATCGCTAGCACTGAATATAGTGGAGTAAAACATCAAGTATCCTAGGATTTTATTTGTTATAGCTATTTTTCTTCTCATCAAAACACCTTGTATTCATAAACTTATTTTTTCTTGAGGAAAATGTTTCCAAATGCTGAAAATTATTATTTTGAAGACTGCGCTTTTTCTTCCAATACTTTGTGACCAATATAAAAATTCAGACTTGTGTTCCAACCTTTCTTGGGTAATTGCCATACAAGAACAGATTCGGACCATGTGAGATGCTACTGGGCCATTCGCTGAACATTTCTGAGAGTGTATCTCAATCAGCTCACACTCAGATGGTCCTGAGAGAATCTAACTCCATCTTCTTGGGTTCCCTCGAATGCTCTCCAAGGCCTGGAAGTCTGCAAAGATATCCAGTTTGCTGTGTGCCCACTTCTTGCTTTTTCTCCCCCTAACACATTTTATTCAGGGATTGTCCTCCTACACTCCACTAATACACTTTCAGGGTCCCTTACTTAGTCCCACTGGAGAAGTTTCCCAACTGCCACACCTGATGACCCCACTCAACTAGAAGAAATCCTATTTGTCTCCATTCTGTTCCCCTAGTGGCAGTTAGGGTTACTTCTTTAGAGGGGGACTGAGGCAGTTTAGGGTGATTGGGCCAGGAAAGTAAAGAGAGCAGGAATGCCCTTGGCCTTATTTTTACAGTCTCCACTATGCCAGAGCCGACTCCTTATCTCTCTGCCTAACCCACTCTTTCACCTGAGCCCCTCCCTAAGGATGAAGTGGGAGGTCTCATGACATTGTGGTTGGTCAAGTTTAACCTCCAGAGACAGCCTGAACCCAGACCAATCAAACTGTCTCTCTGGCTCACCTGGGGCGGGAAACAGGAAATACCACCAACACTTTTATACCTGAGGACTTTTATACCTTGTGTTTTATACATTTCATATATTAAGCCTCTCTAAATATTAAAAAAAATTCAGACTTACTCATTTATAGGCAAGGTCTCATGTAGGCCAGGCCCGCCTTAATCCTCCAAGCTCAGCACTGAGTGCTGGAATTATAGGAGCGGATCACCGGCACTCTTTGTGTGAGGCAGGGTCTTTTAAAGTTCAGGCTGGCTTTATACTCGGTCTAGAGCTGAGGATGACTCTCCATTCCAAATTCTGCTTTCTTCCACCATCTATGTGCCACCACAGGACATAAAACTCACTTTTAAACCTCTATGGCCCAGCTTTTTAACAAATCTCTTATAAACCAACATTAATAAATTAGAAAGTAGTGGATTCTAGACTTCTGAAAGAAAAATGATCTTTAAAAGTGCAAGAGCTTTAACTGTAGACTAGAAAAATACTAAAAAAAGATACTTAGGAAAATTAATACTTTTGCACAAGGGTCCTTTCAGACCACTAGCAATGTACACTTTGGTAAACACATTAATTGACACTCAGTGACAAAAGACCAAGAGGATCCCCCAGCCTTAGAAAGTGCTCTACTGTTGACATCTTTGGCTGCTACAAAAGCAATAATGTCCTTATATTCAGAATTCTTTAAAAAAATTAAAAATAATTCTATGCCAGGCGTGGTGGCGCATGCCTTTAATCCCAGCACTAGGGAGGCAGAGGTAGGAGGATTACCATGAGTTCAAGGCCACCCTGAGACTACACGGTGAATTCCAGGTCAGCCTGGGATAGAGTGAGACCCTACCTCAAAAAACAAAAACAAACAAACAAAAAAATTCTAGGCTTTCTTAAGAATCCACTAAGTTTCAAGATAGTTTTTCACAAGGTAAATTCCAACTCATCTCACATTTGTGTATGAAAGAAGGAAACCCACTAATCCTCCATTTGCTCTAGTTTTAATAATGGATGCAAAGTCTGATAATTCCTTGTTAACTAACTTGTTTTCCTAGCAGATTCCAAACACTTTTTAGTTATTACTTGAGCATACATAATGAGTTTCTGCCAATCTTGCTTCGGTGAATTGCTCAAGAGACATGTGTCCACTACATTATAAAATCACTAACTTACAAATAAAAGTTTAAAGACAAATGCTTGAGAGCTGTCACTTCCTTATTCTTTTGGAATATAAATTTATTTAGAAAGGCTTTCCTGGCTTCTAGATCTGTTGTTTTAAGGACAATGGAGTGCACACCAATACCATAGCAATAAAAATAAAATCAAGTAGGCCTCAATGTCTAGTAGTAAAATTTGACTTCTCAAAAATACAGATTTCGACAGGCATGGTGGCGCACACCTTAAATCCCAGCACTTGGGAGGCAGAGATAGGAGGATCACAGTGAGTTCAAGGATACCCTAAGACTACATAGTGAATTCCAGGTCAGCCTGAACTAGAGTGAGATCCTACCTTGAAAAACAAAACATTTTTCAAAGCTGGGCTTCATAAAGGTAAGCTGCTTGGCTCTTTTCAGGCCAAATAATTAGTTGAGCCCTCTCTCAGGAACTAAAGCCCTCATCCTTTTTGAGGGGTGATCCCTGATGGCTGCTAGGAAGTTTATCAAGGCAATAAAGGAGGGCTGGTGAGATGGCTCAGCGGTTAAGACCTCCAGTGCCCAAGGCCCCAGGTTCAATTCCCCAAGACCCACATAAGCCAGACCCACAGGTGGTGGCCCTGGTGTTCTCTCTCTTTCTCTCTGTATCTCTCTACTTAAAAATGAATAAATAAAATAAAATAAGACTATAAAGGAAATATGCAAACATGACATATAATGCAAAACTAGGAATCCACAGAAGCCCATCTGCCCTTTCTTGAGCAGCAGCCAGCCTGGGAAAAAGAAAGCTTGAAGGTGACTGAGTGGTGAAAGATGGTATTTTGGAAGAGGCCTATAGCCCTACCCTCTATTGCTAAGGGAGTCAAAATTTACAGTCAGTAAAGGTGATAATACTCAATAGTCCTCCAATTTTGGCAAAGATTCCTAATGAAGAAAAGAATAAAACTACAAAAGGCAGCAAAGGGAAGAGAGGACAGTTTTATAGTTTTGTCAATAAAGGTAAATGGCAAATGGTGTTAAGACCTCCAGAACAATACACAGGCTTCATGTATCTGGTTTATTAGATAAATCTTGACCATTTGGCATGGATTTAAAAAAAAAAAAACTTATTGCTGGGCGTGGTGACACACACCTTTAATCCCAGCAGAGGTAGGAGGATCTTGAGTTCAAGGCCACCCTGAGACTACATAGTGAATTCCAGGTCAGCCTGGACTAGAGCGAGACCCTACCTTGAAAAACCAAAAACAAACAAACAAACAAAAAACCTTATTTCTTGTTGAGAGAGAGAGAGAGAGAGAGAGAGAGAGAGAGAGAGAGAGAGAGAGAGAGAGAATATGAATCAATGAAAATGGGTACACTAGGGCTTCTTGCCACCCTAAACTCCAGATGGATATGCCACTTTGTGCATTTGGCTTGAGTACTGAGGACTTGAACCCAGACCATCAGGCTTTGCAAGCAAGCACCTGTAACCACCAAGCCATCTCCCCAGCCAAAGTATTTTATTTTTTTTTTTGAGACAAGGTTCTTAATCTGTAGCTCAGGCTGTCCTGTAATTCATAGTCCAGGCTTACTTCAAACTCTCCTCAACCTTCCTGTCTTAATTTTCTCACACAGCTGGTTCTGTTCCTTACTAGTGTAGTCTTCTTTACCAGAACCCACAAGAGTCAACTGAATAGATATTTTAAGATATATTAAGAGTTAAAACCTTTTTATACTCACTCTCCGATGGAGATTGATTGTATCTTTCAGAAGGCAGAGAGAGAGAGAGAGAGAGAGAGAAAGAGAGAGCGAGCGAGCGAGCTATGGATCCTCCAACGAACCACAGGCCGTAGCTGACACCTGAGCAAGAGATGAGCCACACCAGATCAACCATGAATGATCCATATAGAATCCCGCAGAGAGTGGTGAGATAAGCAAGAGGCCTATAACCATAGCCAATCAGTCAACACAGAATAAGCTAGACAACGATTTTCAATGCAACCTAAAGCAGAAGTACAGAGACCCCCTAAGACCTCAACAATAAATCAGCCTTAATACCCACAATGACTCAGGGAACTGAGGAAGAGGGGGCGGAAAGACTATAAGAGACATGGTGGGGGAGAACTGCCAGAGACATTGCCCCCCTCAGTAACAACATACAAAGGGGGGGTGGAACCAGGTTGACCCCTAGGCTCTCCATAACCCCCTACCCCCCCCATGGACTGATCCAGACTGCCCACGGAAGAGGATATCCAGCCGATTGGGGATAGGGAAGAGGGAAATTGGGGAAATGGGGATACTGACTCATTATTGGTACATTCAATGTATCTAAATATAGACAATAAAGAAAAAAAACACCTTTGTATAATGCAATTTTTCAAATACACACAAAACAAAAACTGTACAGAGAGCTTCATTTACTATCTAGTTTCTTTTTCAAAACATATTTTAATGAATAAATGCTGCAACTGGCCAGCATACATGGTACCCTAAAACCACTTTAAAGAATATAATTCCCTGCCGGGTGTGGTGGCGCACGCCTTTAATCCCAGCACTCGGGAGGCAGAGGTAGGTGGATTACCATGAGTTCAAGGCCACCCTGAGACTACACAGTGAATTCCAGGTCAGCCTGGGCTAGAGCAAGACCCTACCTCGAAAAACCAAAAAGAATATAACTTCTTTCAGTTGCAGGCCACTGAGAAATCAAGCTGGATCTTGGTTGCAAGCCTCCTCCACTAGCTAGTTCTCAGTACTGGAAAGTACTATGCAGCCTCCTGAGGGAGAAAAGTCATCAACAGTCTTACCCAGAAGCAGACCCTGAAAGCTACACAGCCAGCAAGCCAGGAAAGATGTTTGGTGCAATAGTGGTATGACTATTATGGGGGTAACCAACTGCTCTCTGATTGGATTTGAGGCCTACTTCATGGTAGGGAATTCATGCTTGACACTAAAAACCTAGTTTAAAAGGCCCTAAGAGGGAAGCTACTACTGTTGTCTAAATGCATATGTTGTGCCCATCAAATTGTCCTTAAAATATTTGTTTTCCCCAATAGACTTGAGCTGCTCTTACCTTTAGTCAGAGAAGCTTCTTTTTTGCACAAGATATTGACTACTGGGGAGACTTCTCAAAGTGCTGGAAATAAGTACCAGATGAGTACTCCGTGCTAAATGAGACCTCTATATTACCCTCTCCTCCAAGGCTCAGGGAATATTGTAGAAAGAACATAAAATCCAGAAGAAAGGGGGAGTGCTTTGGAATGCTGTCTTCTGCATTCATGAGCTCACAGCACTAGTCCTTACCTACCTGCATAAGACCTGCAACATTCCATCACATACTCTAAACACACCCCACAAACCCCTTTTCTACTAAATTTTAAAATGTGATTACATTTGTGTAGTAAGCACTGACATACATATTTATAAACCAGTACTTGGTAGGTGGAAGCAAGAGGATCTTAAATTCAAGGCCAGCCTTGAGCTATACAGAGACCTGAACTCAAATATCAAAGGAACGAGCATAAAGTTCAGAGGACTTTCTCAGCATATATAAGATACCAGAAATAGGCTAGAGTTTAAAAATGTACAAAATGATACAGAAACATGTCATACTAGGACTAAAAAGTATAGAAACAAACAAGGACTTAACTGAACCAACAGCCAAAGATAGTACAGTCCGAATGTCAAAAATAGTAGCTGGGCATAGTGACGCACACCTTTAATCCCAGCACTCAAGAAGCAAACGTAGAAGAATCACTGTAAATTCAAGGCCAGCCTGGGACTACAGAGTGAGTTCCCGGTTAGCCTGGACTAGAGTGAAACCCAGCCTTGAAAAGAAAAGCTTACCAAAAAAAAAAAAAAAAAAAAAAAAAAAAAAAAAAAAAAAAAAAAAAAAAAAAAAAAAAAAAAAAAAAAAAAAAAAAAAAAAAAAAAAAAAAAAAAAAAAAAAAAAAAAAAAAAAAAAAAAAAAAAAAAAAAAAAAAAGTTACAGCATGAAACTAATATACTGAGTATGTTTAAAACTATGAATACATAATAGTAATACTTCCCTGATCACCTTCAAAGGTTGCTAAGCTACCATTACTTTGAAGAGTGGTAAATGAATAAGGATGGAAAACTACTTATTTTGCCATTTGTATTCAAACTGTAACCCAGAGTAGCAAAACACTAAGTGAGAGGGGATATCCCAGACAGAAAACAAAGAATAAAATATCACCATTTCATAAGCACTCATAAGCATAAATTAAAAAAATAATGGGAGGGTCATCAGTTAAGGCGCTTGCTTGCAAAGCCTGATAGCCTGGGTTCAATTCCCTAGTACCCATGTAAAGCCAGATGCACAAAATAGTGCATGCATCTGGAGTTCTTTTGCAGTGGCCAGAGGCCCTGGCACACCCATTCTCATTTTCTCTCTTTTTCTTTCTCCTTGCATTAAAAAAAAAAAAAAGTGTATACAAATAGACATAAAAGGGAAGGAAAGAAAATCTAACTTTAAGACCAAATTTAGGAACCAAGAGCAATGGATATGGGTGGAGTGTGCTGAGGAATGAATCTAGAGTTTGGTGTATGCTTGAGCAAAAGCTCTATACTCCTTCCCCCACCCCATTAGCTCCTGAAAATAGGGTATTTTGAATTTAATAAAATTCAAAGTCCATTTTTTTTTGTATTTAGACCTTCACATAATAAAATTATCAATCAAGTCTACATCTACCTCATGCTGGAATACTGACAAAAAGAAAACACCATTCTAAAAACTGCTTTTTTGGGAAACAAGGCATAGAAGAGGCCAAAAGACAAATTACAGAATAAAGGACACTTCAGAATCGAAACTATGAAGAAGACTAGGTTGATAGGTAGGGACTAAAAGTCTGCTTTATATAACTAATGGTCCGATCTTGGACAGTTTGAGAATGATAGAAGTGCTGTCACTCTGCTAGGCTAGGAAAACTAAGACATATGGTCACTACCCAGAAAAGATTAAAGGCTGGGCAGATGGCTCAGTGGTTAAAGTCACTTGCTTGCAAAGCCTCATGTTCCAGACTTGATTTCCCAGTATCAATGCTTCTTTTTGTTGTTGTTTCTTCAAAGGTAGGGTCTCACTCTAGTCCAGGCTGAGCTGACTTGGAATTCACTATGTAGTATCAGGGTGGTCTCAAACTCAGTGATCCTCCTACCTCTGGCATGCATCTGGAATTCAGTCAGTTGCAGTGACAAGAGGACCTGGATGTGCTCATTTCATTCTCTTTTCTCTCTCAAATAAATAAAAAAAAATTTTTAATTAACTAAAGAAAAAAATCATTTTGAGGGCTAGGGTTAAGGTGCTTGCCTGCAAAGCAAAGATCTGGGTTCGATTCTCCAGTACTCCAGTAAAACCAGATGCACAAAGTGGTGTGTGCCTTTAGAGTTCATTTGCAGCAGTTAGATGCCATGGCACACCCATTCATTCTCATTCTTGTTTGTAAATGAGTAATTTTTTTTTTGCTTTTGTTTTTTGAGGCATGGTCTCGTTCATGCCCAGGCTGATCTGTAATTCACTATGTAGTCTCAGGATGGCCTCAAGCTCACATCTATCCTAACTTTGCCTCCCAAATCCTGGGATTAAAGGTATGTATCACCAGGCCTGGCAATAAAAAAAAAATATTTAATAAATTAAAGCAACAAGAAAAAACCATTTTGAGCCTGGAGTGGCTGCACACACCTTTAATCCCAACACTTGGGAGGCAGAAGTAGGAGGATCACTGTGAGTCTGAGGTCAGCCTAGGACTACAGAGTGAGTTCCAGGTCAGCCTGGGTTAGAGTGAGACCCCACTTTAAAAAACAAACAAACACTCCCCCTCCCCAAATTCTTTTGGGACTGGAAATGTAGTTCACTTGAAAGAGTACTTGTCTAGCATGTACAACGCCCTAGGTTCAATCCTTAGCACCTGCACCCACCCATCATTTCCACAAAAGAATATAGCTCAATCCTTTGGGCAACTATTTTCCATAGAAATACATTACTGTTATTATAGAGTTAGGAAAAACTAAGGCATGCTACCAAAAAAATGATTTTCATTTCCTGTGGCTGGCACATGGTTATTTTGTAAAGTAGCTATGTCTACTTCTTGTTGCTCTGTATATTATGCAAATTCCCAGCCATTCTTTCTCATACCAACTGTTCATAATAAACTATACGAGGAAGGCCACACCTACCCAGAGCTCTAAAAATACATGTCTAACCAGGGGACTCCACACATGGCCTAGCCAGACTTCTCAAATCATGAATTGGTGCACTACTTCCAGCAACACTTAAAGCCCAATGGCCTAGGCACCAAGTAAAAACATTTGGGCCAGGTCCACCAAGCCCAAGATTCCAAACATGGTGTCTGATTCGGCTAAGAAATCTTCTATGTTCTATACATAATGTTAGCATTGTTTAATTTTTTTGATTATTAGAAGATATTTGGTGTTTAAAGAACTTATTGAGTATGCCACAAATACAGTGACAATTTGTGAAGTTTATGGTATTTTGCTCATAAAGGTTTTTAAATATGAAAAATGGAACAATTTGGTATATAGAACCTACAATTTTTAATTTCACCTGAAAGTGTGCCTATACTGTTATTATTAAGTTACATGGTTAAGTTCTATTTGCTATAAATAAAATTTGTCTAGAAAAATAAATTTTAAGAGACTTCAATTTTAGACTTGCTCCTCCTACATTTTCTCCTGATCTGTTGTTTTTTCAAAAAGGAATTCCAACTAACATTTTTCAGGCTGCATGCATTTATTTTCACGGCTGTAACAGTTTGTACCACAGAAATATAGAAAATAAATTTATGCATTCACACAATAAATTTTTTTGTTTTTGATTTACTGTGCTATTACTCCTATCGTCTCCAAAGCCCTTGTCTGTTCTATTTTGGGAGGCTATCTGCTTGCCTTTAGAACTAAAACGAAGCCTTTTTTTTTTTTTTTAGTGTCCTTTTGGGTTAGGATACAGTACTTGCCAACCTGGGCAAGACTCTGGGTTTTGATACCTAGGAACTACAAAAAGTATTCTGAATCTATTCCAAATGTCATAATAAACACATTCATTTTTGAAATAACTACATCTCACTTTATGAGTCAACTCTCATTGTACATCTGGCTTTATGTGGGTACTGGGGAACTGAGGCCTGGGCCAGCAGGCTTTGCAAGCAACCATCTTTTAACTGCTGAGCTGTTTTCTAGCCAACAAGTCAATTCTTAATAATCCATAATAAAGAGAAATTTAAGCCTTGCTTGAATACCAATACTCAGTTGATTATTACCTGCAGACCACCCTCTTTCACAGAAGCTGTGAAAACACAAAAGTAGTAGTAGGAAGTAGAATTTTTCAATATGGGCTAAAAATCCTAACAGGACAGGCCTTTAATTCCAGCACTAGGAGAGCTGACATAGGACTGTCAAGAGCTGGAAGCCAGCCTGGGGCTACTTTGAGTTCCAGGTCAGCCTGGAATAGAGACCCTACTTTGGAAAAAACAAAAAGCAGAAAAACATGGAGGTAGGAGTATCACAGTGAGTTCAAGGCCACCCTGAGACGACACCGACACTGTGAATTCCAAGTCAGTCTGGGCTACAGTGAGACCCTACCAGGAGAAACAAACGAACAAAAAAAGGAATTCTGGGCTGGAGAGATGGCTTACCAGTTAAAGGTGATTGCTTACAAAATCTGTGAGCATGGGTTTGGTTCCCCAGTACCCACATAAAGCCAGATGCACAAAGTGGGGTTTTCTGGCAGAGGTAACAGGCCGTGGTGCACCCCTTCTCTTTCTCTGCTTGCAAATAAATAAAAAATATATATTTAAAAGAGACTAGATTTCCTCTTTCTTCAAGATAATAATACAGCAGCATCTGGCAGTAATAATGACTGTTGAGTAGTCAGTGAGTATTATATATGCCTAAGCCTTTCTGTAAGGCTAAGGGCTTGAAATGGTTTATCAGGAACATGGTAGAAAATCTCTCTACAACAGCTTTGCATTTAAGTATGTATTAACAAACTACCCATAATAAAATCACAGTAGCTCATCCAATTTTACCCCTTTGTCCCAGTTCCTTTTTGCTGGGAGAGGCGGAGCGTGAGAATAGCAGCAGGAAACAAGGTAGAGCAGCTGTTCAGGCAAGAGGGGACCCAGTGTTTGTGCTTCACCTACACTCTAGCCTGCTGCTAGCCAGGTCTTACTGACAATGAAATTAGCTGTTTGGGGAGCTAAAAGTTATGAACACCTTTGGGATCAAGATGTGGTCCCTTACCCTCTCATTTTTGCCATTAACTTTTTAAGAGTCTCTAGCTAGATTTAGTTCATAGAAAGCAATAGAAGCTATACTTTAAGAGATTTCAAAATTTTACAGGAAGGGTATAGTGGCCAAAATGCTAGATAATATTTGAATTAACATAGACTGGAGCTGGAGCAAAAGGGCTCTTTTTAGTCTCACAAATGTGTTATAATACATGTGGACTGATTATAAAAAAAAGACTACTTAAATTTCCAAAGCAATATATAATACAGCTCACTAAATTTTATGTTAATGCTACTGCTAATTTGCTGATGAGAAACTTTCAATAGCAGTGATAATCAATTTCTGTTTAAGGTCAAAATATTCTATGTACTAAAATATCAAGACTGCTAAAAATACGTTAACCGGAGAACATATTTGTAATTTTTTTATAAGAGGGGATTGACACACAAAATTCAGTCAAGTTAACAGTACAAATGTGTACTACAGGCAGCTTTTTGGTTATTTGCTAGGTTAAAAAGTCTTCTTGCTAATTCATAAACACAAAGTAGCATTCAGTGCCTTTTATTGTTTCATGCAGTATGGATAGAAGGAAAAACTTTAAGCCTAGTTTAAGAACTGCAATATAGGTAGTCTCATTCAAGCAACAGATGTGCTCTTGGAAAACAGTTCAATCCAAATATTTCTAAAAGTGAAATTCTCTTAAAATACACAAATGAATTTCCATCATATACTGCTTTATAAGGAGGGATCCTTTTTTTTAAGAAATATTTTATTTACTCATTTTCAAACAGAGAGGGAGAGAGAGAGCGAGAGAGTGAGAGAACCAGGGCCACCACCTTGTGGGTCCCGCATATGTGGGTCCTGGGGAATTGAACCCTTAGGCACCGGAGGGAAGCGCCTCAACCGCTGAACCATCTCTCCAGCCCAAGGAGGGATCCTTTTGTAAACCAAGTTATTAGACCAATTTGTTGATTTTTTTAAAGACCTAGCACTTATGTAATCCCTGACATTTATTCTAAAAGTAGTTAAAACTATTATACAGGACTCGATCCTTTTAAAGTTTACTGAAAACTTCAACAGGCACCCACATTTGGAAATATTTTACAATTTTGATTTCAAAGACTGTAACCTATCTTTAACGTCATAATTTATATTAAACCTAATGAGCTCAATACAATAATCACCTTTAAGCTGTGAGCTGAGCTGAAACATTCCAAACAAAGAACTGAGAGTGAAATGAGGTGGGGGAGGTAGTAGTTTCTCCAGGAAGCAGGGACAAGACTCTTTTTAACAGTAAGGAGCAGTCTCTCTCTCTTCTCTCTGTCTCTCTCTCTGGTTTTTCCAAGGTAGGGTCTCACTCTAGCCCAGGCTGACCTGGAATTCACTCTGTATTCTCAGGGTGGCCTTGAACTCACGGTGATCCTCCTACCTCTGCCTCCCGAGTGCTGGGATTAAAGGCGTGAGCCATCACGCCCAGCTCTCTCTTTTTGAGACAGGGCCTAACTTTGTAGCTGAGGCTGGTGATCCTCCTGCTTCAGTCTACTGAGAGCTGTGCTAAGAGGTGTGAGCCTACCACTCTTGGTTATAAGTAGCTTTTCTTCAGTAAGCATTTTACATGACAATAACCCAACACAAGAATGAATGTTGGCCTGGTGCTTTTCCTTTTACTAAACTAAAACTGGATCTAACAATATTATATTTATTGTAAAAAGGGAAACACATAGTCCAAATAAACACACTATATATGCATTGAAATCTGAGTTTTATTTAGATAGAATATTCTTTTCCATTTATTTACAAACTTTGGCTGGCAAATGCTCTACACCTGGTTCATTCAGGAGGTAACTTGGTTTTAAGAGGGTGGGAACAGGGTACACAAGCTATAGAAAGCTTTAGATATTTTTTCCTTAGGAGACAGCATAGGTTCTTCCCAGATATTCTGGAATACAGGAACCTTGGGGTTAACAGTGCATGCTTGGCATAAATTCAATATTTGAATGGGAAGTAAAAATGACTTCTTTAATTGTATGCCAATCTCCCAGAGAAAAGAACCTCCTCCTGCCTCTCCTACCTCCGACCCCTCCCCCACCAATACTGCCTCCCTGCTGTGCAAAGAGCCCTTTGTCCTGCCCTGTACTTATCTAGCTGTTGGGCCATATTGACAGGCCTACTGGAGGCATAATAAGGGAGTCAGTCTGACATAAGCAGCTGGTAATTTGAAACAAAAATCTTCCTTTTTTACTCATACCAAATCCTGCTCTAAGTCTCTAGCCCCTCCCATTCTTCCATCCATTTCTCAAACTGAGCAGCAAGAAACCTAGCATTTCCCCTAGGCAGCTAGCACCATGCCTTGATCCCCAGATAGTCACTTTTTTTTCTGTATAAACTCTTATGACTACTGCTTTTTTTATAATTTATAAGCCAAGGTATCCTCAGCTTTGGGTGTGTATCTGTATCATGAATAAAACTCTGGGAATCTTTACACTGCAAGATGGAAGGACAGTGGGGAAAGGAAGCAACAGACAAGCATGCACTGAGTAAAACTGGCCAGTAATCAGTGTTCTGGAAATACTAAATTTCCAAAAAGCTGAAAATTCATTGTTTCTGATTTCATGTCAAAGATTATTTAGTGAGACTTTATAATAAGTAAGGCACTCCCCCCCCCCAAGTATTGAGCAAATAAAATCAGTATGGTGGAAAAACTGAGTAAGGTAGGATGGGGTTACAAATTCCCTGGCTCAGTAAAAGCACATATAAAGTACACCAAGACTTAGTGTAAGCATCCTTTCATTGCATATCATCATTTGCCTCATTAACTGCGACTGAGTAAGAATTCTATCAAGTGATCTTTTCTAGCTGCACCACCACTCAAAGTCAGTGTCTTTTAAAAATCATTTTATAATTGAACACACAAAATAGGACAAATTTTCAAAGACTGTGATTTAATAAAATATACAAAGATAAATGAAGAAAATGATAGTCACTCTACTTTTTACAGCCTTTCCTGAATTCTAACCACTGAAGAAATGAATCATCAAGTGAAAGTTAAAATGCCATTTACTACATGTTTTAGAATTTTTTTCAGTAACGAAGAGTACTAATCTGTAACATAGGCTCATTACTCTAACTTCCTAAGGAGTCTATCTAAAAGGATAATTAAAATCAAATTACAGGGGCTGGAGAGATGGCTTAGTGCAAAGCAGAAGGACCAGGAGTTCAATTCCCCAGAACCCACATAAAGTCAGATGCACAAGGTGGCACATGTGTATGGAGTTGGTTTGCAGTAGCTGGAGGCCCTGGTGCACCTATTCTTTCTATCTGCCTCTTTCTCTCACTCTCTCCAAATAAATAAATAATGACTATGACATGTACTACCATAGATTATGTTTGACAAGTTTTGTAATCAAACTGTTTTGCTTGTGTCTTAATTGATAATTATCAATAAATTTTGCTTTTCAATACTGAAACAACTTTGTAAACAAAATTCATTGCTAGGCTGTATAATTACCAATAAAATTGACAAATCAGTAGAGTTCAGTCAAAAGTTGTAATAAAATTTTACCCTACTCTTGACCCAGTTTCTCTTAGGTAATATGTACATTCAATCATCACTGTTAACTGTGGTCTAACATTTCATAAGTGATTTCTATATGAACAGGATAAAGTAAAAGTTGTTATATACATATTTACATATTTTTTATTTCCCCACCCTAAGGCAAAAATGAAATAGCAAGTCTCATGAAGACCAGATTAATTTCAGAAAGTATTTAAAATCCCTGGACACAAAACAGCATCAAAAGATGTAAAAAAATTCCTGGAATACCAGGTCCAACTAATCTTATGATAAAGGCTGGTTAGTGCTTAGAAAATGATGCAGATCACAACAACTCCAAAATAAAACAGAAAATAAGTGAAAAAGTATTTTGTGAGGAAACTTCTATACTGCATAATAATTAACTAAGCATACTTGTATCTTAAACTTTTAAGTATACTAAGCAGCCAGTATAAATGAAATTATACTTATCTGATTTGGTATCTTATCATGTGATAATAAGAATTAGAACCCCTTAATATGTTTTCTATTACAGGTTCTATTTTATAGGTGTGCTTTCATGACTCGGAAAACAGTACAGATCATATTCCTGAAGGATAAAACACTACATCTTTTTCTTGGTTCCCTGCCACAAATGCTAGCACTATTATAATTCATAGGTGTTTGTGAGATTTAAGTACATTTATACAAAATTGAACAAAATAAAAATTCTGAAAAAAAGGGTGCTGATTCCAAGAATAATTTTTTGGGGGGAGGAGGGAGGACCAACAAATGACTTGTGTGCTGCATGCATCTGGTGGTGGCTCAGCTTCAAGCATTTCCATACCTGACAAACTAACCTGCCTAAGCAGACATCATTCAGTAATGCTCAGCTGTGGGGGAGGGTGGGTCAAAATTCAGTGAAGGACTCAGCCTGCCTTCTTACCATACTGAACTAAGATTATTCAATTTCTGAACATTCCAGAGTTGTCTTGTATTTCAGATAAAATACGTTATCAAATACATTTTTGTTAGAAGACTATACCCAACACATACATAGTGGATCAACTTTATAGGTCAAATGGCAATAAAATATCTGCAATGTCTATAAACTAACACAAAAATTAAGAACAAGATTTAGATATCACTCTAAAAATGGTAGCTTTTTTTAGTTTAAGATTCTAACTTTAGTAAAATGTCTAGTAGAACATCTATTCAGTAAGGTAAATATGGCCTAATATGGAAGGGGGAGACACAAAAATTGACTCGATTAAAGAGATGAAGGTAAACATGTCAGCTGCAGGGGATACACAAAACAAAAAGATCCTCCTCCTCCAGTCTGGTTCTCAGGAAAATTTTTATGCTATTATTTAGTTTTAAGTGGATTAAAAATAAAACCCAAAACTCCAATGGAACTTTTAGTCCCATCAAAGTACAAAACCTCGGATAAAAAATAAGATCTGCTACCCTCCCCCACAAAACAAAACAAAAATTCAAACAAACAAAAAGACAAAGTCTCTATGATCTAGTTTTCAGATACTGATATCCATAAATGGATATAGGCTGTGAACTGCTAATTCTGATCTACCCACCAATAAAAGGCAACCCGGCTCAGCAGCAAAATTTCCCAGGAAAGCAAGCACGGGTTTTCAGTCCTGAAGCAGCCATCGCCTAAGTGCAGTTCCCTGCAGCCAACAGCATTAATGGACGCTGCACTGCTGTCCTTCCCTGGAGACAGCAGCCAGCACTACTCAAGCTTCTCACGTAGCAACCAGAGCTCCGAGCCAGCAGCTGCCGCCGCCTTGTATACTCACTCCTGTGATCCAGCACAGGAACAACCTTCCCTCCACCCCACCCCCACTCCTTGCACACACTTTTTTTTTGACCAGTGCTCCATGCTAGGTCTGGAATTATCCTTTTGGAAAGAAAGAATACTAAGGTCATCATTTTGAACTGAAGTCTTTTATTAGGGAAAGAATTATCTGTAAATACCAAGTATTTGTTTAAACCAGCAATTTAGGAGTAAAGAGTAGTAGTAGTCTTTGTAAGTCCAATTTTCCAAACACCCAACAATCAGATTTAAATATACAGTTCGAGACAAGAGCCTTGTGCCATGTCCTACCAAAGAACAAAATTCATTTTTTCTACACATAATGCCTTTCTGAATAAACCTTAAAGACTCAATTCTATAACGCTACAGAAGAGAACTCATGAACCTGAGAAAACAGGAATAAAAATAAAATGAAATCCTGTGTCCTCTAGGAAGTCCCCAAACCTCTGATTATTAGTCCTAGGTCATATTTCACACTTCTAAAACGCACCCCTTGTAATGCACCTTTCAGTGACCTAAAATTTAACAAAATGTGCTCTTCCCCAAATATGTAGCTTGTTAAAACCCAACTCCTCTGGATCCTCCCCAATCAAAAAGTACAGCTATTTAACATATGCTCCGGGAAGGAAGGTAAACATGACCTTGGTCACAAATAGGTAAAATCATTTTGTTTAGTCAAATGATGAAGGAAATCAGAGAGCCTGGGAACACTGGTGAAGGACCTCGGGTCTGGCAAGCGGTGCTGCCGCCGGTGAACATGAGAAAGCAGAAATGCAGGTCACCCTCGCCCCGACCCGGCACGCTGGCTGCGGCCCAGGCCCGGGAGCCCCTGGCTCGAGCCCCGAGCGGCTCTGCTTCCTGCGGCGGAAACTTTCCCTCCGCGATCCGGCCCGGCCCGGCCCGGCCAGCCCGCCCGCTCTCCACGCCCGGGCAGGGAACCACCGCGCCTGGCTCCACTCCAGGCGGGAACCCCTCCAACGCAGCCCGGGAGGGACTCGGGGCGCCCGCCGGCCGAGCCGGGGTGGGGGTGGCCCGGGCCCGCGGAGCGGGGGGAGCGCGGTGCGCGCCCACGGGGTGCGAGGCCAGGCCGCAGCCTCGCCCGGGCCCGCGACGCGGGGAGACTGGGCGCCGCGCCGGGGCGCGGAGGAGGAGACCCTTCCTCCCCGGGCCCGATCGCCGGGGTCGGACCCTTACCTGGTCCGCGGCGCGCCGGGGCCGGGGCCCGGGCTGCAGCGCACGGCACTCCCTGGAGGCGGCAAGACTCGAGCTAGGCCCGACGCGGCGCCACGGCGTTTCCTGGCCGGGAAGGGCCCGTGCCCGTGAGGTGGGGGTGGGGTGGGGGCAGAAAGGCGGAGCGAACTACAGGCGGGGAGGGGAGGGCCCGGGACGGAGGGGGCCGGCTCGACAGTGTTGGCGGACTGGCGGCCCGGGGCTGCGTGAGTCTCTGAGCGCAGGCGGGCGGCGGCCGCCCCTCCCCCGGCGGCGCGGCGGCGGCGGTGGCGGCAGCTCGCTCAGCCCGCTGCCCGAGCGGAAACGCCACTGACCGCACGGGGATTCCCAGCGCCGGCGCCAGGGGCACCCGGGACACGCCCCCTCCCGCCGCGCCATTGGCCTCTCCGCCCACTGTCCCGCACCCATTGGCCAGCTCGCCGCCAATCAGCGGAGGCTGCCGGGGCCGCCGAAAGGAGAGGCTGTGCTCTGGGGCTCCCGCTCCTCAGAGCGCCTCGCTAGGTAGGGAGCGGGCTGTGGAGGGCGGCGGGGGCGGCCGGCTCCGGGCGGGAGACGCCTTCCGTCCGAGGGGAGTCGGCTGGGGACGTTCGTGGCGCTGGGAGGGAAGCCGGGGACTCGGGGCGGCCCGCGGCTCGGCCCGCCCTGCGGCCGCCCGAGGGGTGGGGGAGGGAGCCGGGGCGCCCGCTCCGGGGGCAGCTTCCGGCCCACGTCTGCTCCCTGATTGGCCTCTTCTCCTCCCGCCGTGTGTGAAAACACGAATGGAGTCTGGTGGTTGGAGTACGGCGCCTGTCAGTCAGCGGCTCCGGCGTGCGCGCGCAGCCGCCTGCTGGGCGGGGCTGTAGGTAGGTGGGGTGCGTGGAGCGGGCGCGGCCGGCCCCCGCGGAGAGGGGAGGGCGGCGGGCGGGCGTCCTCCCACCCCCCTTCTTCGGGTGCCGGTTTCCCCGCTGCCTGCGCGGCCCCGCCATCCGATTGGCTCCCGAGGCCCGAGAGGGGGCGGCGGGAGGGAGGGCCCCTCCCAGGCAACGCGCCGCGCAACGTGGCAGGAAGCGCGCTGCCGGTGCAGGTTCGCGCGGCCCCGCCCCGCCCGGGACGGGAGGCGATCCTAGGGGACTGGCGGCGTTCCCCCCCCCAGGCAGGTCAGCACCCGCACACTGGGCCTCACTTTCCCTTTGTGCCGGCCATCCGTCCGCCCTGCCCCTTCGATGAGTCAGGAGACCAAGTGAGGCTTGAACTGTGGACCCACTTTCACCCCGCCTTGTCGACTTCCTCAACTGCTGGCTCTTTCATGGACTTCCCCCGGGCCTGGTCACAGTCCAGCTCTAAGAAGTATCCCTTTATTTTCATGAGTTAGTAAATTCAGACGCCTGCCTCGCAAATATGTTACCGGTTTCTTAGTAAGAGGGTAAATTCCATCACGAGTGGGGTGTCCAAGGACCCTAGTAGGCTAACAGCTTCCTTTAACACATGTACACCACCCTTAAGTCACAAGGACTGATGCTGTTTGCACAAACCATAGTGACAGCATCACAGTGATGGTGTTACAAGGTGGTTCCTTCTGGAATGCAGCCTTCTATGACCTATTTGCCGGATTTTCCTATTAAAAAATTAGCAGTCAGCCTAATAACATGGTGGCACTTTGGTAGGCTGAGGAAGGATGATTCCCCAGAGTTTGAGGCCAGCTTGGGCTGCAAGAGTAAAAAGTTACCAATGTTTTCTCATAACCCCCTTAACACTTGTTAGTTGCTTGAATCATTGCTGGCTTAAGTGGTTTTATGCTGAGCTTTTTGAGAACAGTCTTGTTCAGTCTTGTTCTGTTAAGCGCCAATTATATTGCTTAACATATAGCCAAACCCAAGTAAAATGGAATAAGCAAAATGTAAATGTCTTGTAAAGCTTGCTGCTTTATTGGTCTTAAACATTTTGTCTACTTCCCTGTGTTATAGAAGAGCACTGTCAGATCTTTCAGCAGTGAGAGAAATACTCTGGATTTGTGCTGCTTCAGTATGGTAGCTAATCATGTACTTTTTGGTTTTTCAAGGCAGGGTCTAGCTCTACATAATAAATAATGTATCAGGGTGGCCTTGAACTCCCGTGATTCTTCCAACTCTGCCTCCCAAGTACTGGGATCAAAGGCAAAGGCATGTGCCACTACATTTGGCTATGTGCCTCTTATAAAAAATTTTTTTTCAAGGGGAGTGTCTTAGCCACACACTGCTGGGATGAATCTCTAAACCAGGCACAGTTTTGGGAGGAAAGTATTGAAGTAACAGATAAGGGGAAGTTTCATAATGGCAAAAGAGGCTGGCCCCTTTCACAGGTCCAAGCAGAGAGAAACCCATCACCAACATCTCAAGCAAGTACTCTTCAACTAGCAAACAGTAGGAACTCCAGGCTTGAGCTCAGACTGCTCTCTGCATATGAGTAGCTGGAATTCCATACACACCCCAGAAACACCTTAGGACTGGACCCTAGGATCTGGCCAAGGTGACACACTCTGCAGCCAGGGAGTTGGAGAAAACTCTAATAAACTCTTGAATCTATTGTGGGACACCACTTCCAACTACCACAGGGAGCGAGACAATGGGCCAGCCACTGCAAACCAACTCCAGATGCTTGCACCATTTTGTGCATCCAGCTTTATGTGGGTATTAGAGAATTGAACCTGGGTCATTAAGCATTGCAGGCAAACTCACAGCGATTCTCCTACCTCTGCCTCCCTAGTGCTGGGATTAAAGGTGTGTGCCACCACATCTGGCTTGTGCCACTTTCTTCATCTGGTTTATGTGTTGGCTGTGGAATTGAACCTAGGCTGGCAGGCTTTGCACTTTAACTGCTGAGCCATCTTCTTAACCCCTTTGTGGTATTTTTGAATTGGGTAGAGTGTTGTGGAATTAGGAACTTATAAAGATATTGGCATACAGTTGAGTGAACTGTCAGCAAATGTTAGCTACCACCACACCTGACTTCCATGTATTTTTTAAAAAGCATTTTTTTTTTTTTAATTTGCCACAGAGAGAATGGGCAGGGCAGGGCCTCCTATCATTACAAAAGAGCTCCAAGTGAATGCGCCACCTTGAACATCTGGCTTTACATGGGTACTGGGGAATCAAACCCAGGTCTATAGGCTTTGCAGTCAAGCACCTTAACTGCTGAGCCATCTCCCCCATCCCTCCATGTATTTTTTTAACTGAAAATTTATTTGTATTTAGCTAAAACCTAAATCCATTAGACCATTACTAAAGATTAATCTGCCTTGTACAACAGTGTATTGAAAAAGCAAGTGTCCATTAGCTTGGATTTCAAAACGTAGGAAGCAGAAATTTCATTAAATCACAATGGGAAGTTCATAATCAAATTTCATAGACATTAAACAAGGAATGAGACTAATACCTGATATTAATGAGGCCCTAGCCCAACAAGTGTTCATTTGGCCTGGGCATTTTGCATATTTAAAAATTTTTTTTCAAATATTTCAATTTTTATTTTTGTAGGCAGAGACAGAATGGGCACACCAGGGCCTCTTTGTACTGCAAATGAACTTCAGATGCATGGATTGCTTTGTGCATTCAGCTTTACATGGGTATTGGGGAATTGAACTCTGGATGTCAGGCTTTGCAAACAAAGTGCTTTAACCACTAAGTCACCACCAGCCCACATATTTCTTTACTGAAAATAGATCTACAACCTATTTACCTGAAAAAAAAAAAAAAAGGTAACACGTTTGAAGAGAAATTCTTAGTGATACACGTCCCTCCTTTTTGTCCCAAATTTATTTTTGTAAACTAAACTGTCTCCTTCAAAAAAATAAATGATGATGGGGGCTGAAGAGATGGCTTAGCGGTTAAGGCATTTGGCTGCAATGCAGAAGGACGGGAGTTCATTTCCCTAGTGCCCATATAAAGCCAGGTGCACAAAGAGACACATGCATCTGGAGTTATTTTACAGTAGCTGGAGGCCCTGGTGTGCCCATTCTCTCTGCCTCTTTCTCTCAAATAAATAAAATATTTTAAAAAATAAATAAATGATGGGGAAACGCAAAAAGTAGTAGTTGGTACTTTTGGGAGCTTGGTTAAATTATTTTTGTTGTAAAGGGGATATTAAAATATTCCGGGGCCTGCAAAAATGGCTCAGTAGTTCAAGGTGCTTAAAACAAAGCCTGACTGCCCGCATTCAATTTCCCCAGTACTCAGATAATACCAGATGCTCAAAGTGGGACATGTATCTGGAGTTTGATTGCAGTGGCAAGAAACATGCTCCTCCCCCCTTGCAAGTGAATGAATAAATTTCAAGCAACTATATTGTGTTTCTTCCACCAAGTTGAGTTCATTAAGGACAGGGGTTTATTCTTTATTCTTTAGTGTCTATGCAAAAATGGAAATTTAGTTATAAACATTGGTTTCATGTGTTTTGTTATTTTTGTGAAATTTGTTTTTCAAAGATAAAGCCCACAAAACAGAACAGTGCTCAGATTTTTGTTTAACCTAAGAATCTTAATATTCTTCATGAAGGAAACGGATACGTCCTGGTCTCTGAATACATCTGTCCACTGATAAGTTCTGCTTTGGGTTTCCTGGCTAACCATTGTACTTGTTACTTACCATGCTTGACTTATGTTGAGTTCATATAAAGTTCAGTTTTCAAAATTTGAACTCAATATTTTTTCCTATGTCTTTATGAATGGAGGATTGGTATAATTGGCATGATTATCTGGTGCAACTGCTGGTCCAGAGTTTGATAGGATCAGCATCTAGTTTGACTGTTTCAGGCCAGTATTATACCTTATAGGACACCTTGCTGGGTCACAGATCCAGGAGTCTAGCACTAACCTTGAAGATTGAGAAAATTATTTTTGTTGGTTTTAAAATTCTTGATTTTGTTAGTTTGCCCTACGGTATGCTGGTTTCTATTAGAGATCATCCTTATCCAGATTTGTTTTCTTATTCATTATGTAAGAAAAAGCAGGTCTTTTCTTTCAAACTAGAGTAACTCCATTTTAGACTATAACCTCTCTCTCCATATTGCATAAGGAATTTTCAAGAATTATTAGGTTCTTGGAACTGACTCAGAGGGACTCAAACTTCCTCCTTCCTGCCACCTTTATGAGATTTTCTTTTATCCAATTGTGAATTAGATTGTGAGTCTAGCTCAAATCCCCACTGGTATGCTTGCTGCCTCGACTTAGAGACACCATGTACCCTTCTGCAGAAGTAAATTGCCTTGTGGAGATACTTTTTTTTTTTTTTTTTGCTTGTTTTTGTTTTTGTTTTTCAAGGTAGGGTCTCGCTCTAGTCCAGGCTGACCTGGAATTCACTATGTAGTCTCAGGGTGGCCTTTAACTCACAGCGATCCTCCTACCTCTGCCTCCCAAGTGCTGGGATTAAAGGCGTGCCACCACGCCCGGCGGAGATACACTTTTGTCTTGTGCACCTTTGTTCAACACCAAGAGTTTTCATTTACAACAAGTTAGGGCTTCTCTGGGATTTATAACCCACCTGGGGAGCAGTGGGACCTCCCTCTTAGGGGAGACCTTTGCCATGGCCTTATTGGGGGTTGGCTGACTTAGGGATATCTGGACAATGTGGGTAAGGGCCCAAAGCAAGAACCACAGTGACTTTACCCAGGTCGAAAATGGGAGCCCAAAATTCTCAGAGGGAAAAATAGCTCCTTTCAGATGGAGGAGAAATGCGGTCTAATCTCTGAGAGAGATCTTTACGAATCTCCTTCAGGGAAGCCATTGGGACGCCAGGCCATGTGTGATGCAATTTTACATATATGCTGTATAGGGATATCCACCCTAGCCAAACAAATCCCAGAGAGATACATCACATGTCTGAAAACAGGCACCTCTTGGGGGAAGAAGACATCTATTAAGACCTTTCCAGAATATCCAGGTTGACTACACTGAAATGCCAAAATTAGGTAGAGGCTTTCGCTCTTCCTGGGGCAGTGGCAAATGTTATCAAGATCTTATTAGAAAAGATTGTACCTAGGTTTGGAGCCATTGAGAATATTGATTCTGACAATGGAAATCACTTTATTGCTCACATTAAGAGTCTCATGCAGAGCCGGGCGTGGTGGCACATGCCTTTAATCCCAGCACTCGGGAGGCAGAGGTAGGAGGATTGCCATGAGTTCAAGGCCACCCTGAGACTACATAGTGAGTTCTAGATCAGCCTGGACTAGAGCGAGATCCTAAAACAAAAAACAAAAAGAGTCTCATGCAAAATCTGGGAATCAAATGGGAATATCACATCCCATGGCAACTTCCACCCATTTCTGGAAATGAACGAATCTCAAAACCCATATAACCATATTAATTTTAGAAACTGGACAGAATACCTTCCCTTAGCCCTTAGAAGAATTAAAACAGCTCCTGGAAAGGTACTGAGAGTTATACAGCAAGCACTTAATCCACTCGCTGAGCCATCTTCCCAGCGCTGTTCACGATTCAGTGAAAAGTATGCTTTGTGATGTTTAAAATGTTTGTTTAAAGGCACTGTGGAGATGGCTCAGTGGTTAAAAGTACTTGCTTGCAAAGCCTGCCAGACTGGGTTTGATTCCTTAGTATTCATTTAAGTTCAGATGCACAAAGTGGTACATGCATTTGGAGTTTGTCTACAGTGGCAAGAAGCCCTGGTGTGCCCATTCTCTGTCTTTCTCCTCCCCCTCTTGCTTTTTGCTTGCAAATAAACAAAAATATTTTTAAGATAAATAAAATGTATGTTCTGGGCTTGGGATGTAGGTCAGTTGGTAGAGTGCTTGCCTGGCATGCACAAGACCCTGGGTTCAACCCCCAGGACCACATTTAAAAAAAAAAAAAAAAAACAGCTCCTGGAAAAGATGGGCATCTCCTTATGAGAGGCTGTGTGGACTGTCCTTCCTCAGTATAACAACTGTTTGGTGTTTGAAACTAAAGACCTCAGCAATTGAAAGGCCATAAATGGAAAGGAATGAGGGGCCATAAAAAGTTAACAGGCGCTGTGCTGAATTTCTCTCCCAGCTTAGTTACTCAATGACTAAGAGCAAACAGCAGATGACCAGAGGTTATCCAACCAGAGGGAAGCAGAACAGTAAACAGAGTTTAAGCCTTCTGGCTATCTTATCAAGGATGTACAGACCTATGGCCCAAAGTTCATAGATGAGGCAAAAGGGAACCAGTCACTTGAGAGCACATCACATCAACTTCATGAATTAGCCAATCACCCTTGCAGAGTCTGTTCTTGCCACTGGCTGCACTAATCATTCTGAAAGAATGTCTTATGATTTTCCCGCCATGTGATGTGATTTGTTGTGTAATTCAAATCTGCTCTGTGATTTTTATGCTTTAAAAGGAGCCTGTAAGCTCCACTCAGGGTCACCTTCTTGCTAGAGGGTAGACCCCTTCATGCTGGTTTGCTGTCTCGAGAAATGAATGCTCTTGCTTTTGCGTATGTGAGTGGTGGTCTTCACTGGGATGATTTGTGGACCCTAACACAATTAGACTTCTGCCTCCCCAAAACACTTGAATTCCCAGTCCATTTCCACCAACCTGGAGACCACAAACTGATAAATCCTAAAAAGAACTTTAACCTTCCTGGGAAGGCACCACTGAAAGTGCTGTCAGAACTGTGGAATGGGCTAGACCATCTTGCACTGGTGAGACCTCAGAGAGACAATGGGTGGCACAACCTGGCCCCTCAGATACCAGGTCAGTCCTACAGGTCTCATTGTATTTATAAAGTCATTTATTTGAGAGTATTAAAGTTCCGGCCAGTGCTGAGAGTAAGGTAGCTTTCCATGAGGACCAGTTCAAGAGCTGTTCATACCACCCAGATTCTTCTTGTTCTCTTTGAGGTGCTTTTCTAAGTAGAGCCAGAGTGTCTGATCACACTGGAGTGGTTAACATTGAAACAACATTCTTCTCCTAAGGCCACACATAGGCCTCCTTGTTGCATAAAAAGATCTAATCCTCTTGTATTTAGTAAGGTTGCTTCTCCCAGGGAGTTTAGGGATTCCTCCAGTTTGGAAAGAGATTGTTCTAGATTTTTAAGGTCAGCATAGAATATCAATGGGTTTCTGGGATAGGGGAATTGTACCTGTAGTAGTCAGGGTAGTAGTCTCTTCTGAAACTGGAGCTTGGGGGACTTGGGGAGGAACCAAGACTCAAGCAAAACCCCATTTTACAAAGTAGGAACTAAAGCTTAGTGAAATTTAGCTAGAAATATTTACTGACTGAGTCCTGGGATGCCTCAGTGGATTTGTTGCTAAATCCCAAATTCCAGGGATCATTTCATCTGTAGACCTCATGTAGAAAGCCAGTAGTCATGGCAGGCTGAAATCCCAGCAGTGAGGAGGCAGAGTCAGAATTTCCTGGTGGTCCACTTTAAATTAGGTGGAAACTTTTTTAACCTTCAAAGCTGTGTCCCATGTTTTGTCCTCGCACTCTGTTTCTCACACAGAAATGTAGCATACTAATCCAGGGATATAAATTGGTTTGATAATTGATAATTTCTAACTGGAAGATAAGCAAGGTAGCAAGTACTACGGTGCTCTGATAGAAAAACATTCTAGGAAATTTCATCTGGCTATAGTGTACAGGTTGGTGGCAGGAATATAAAAATTTGAAAGCAGAAACTGCTACAAGATTTCTTTTGCAGAAATCCAGACATGAAGTTGTGGCAGAGTTGGGGATTAGAATTTTAAGAGTACTTAGCTACTTCCAATACACCTCAGAACTTCAGGAGTACCTGAATTCTTGTCTATAAGGTTAAAGAATTAAAGTTATAGACCACCACAGGATAAGATATAGTGGGAGATTTTATTTAAAAGAAAATGGGGAGTTAGAGATCTCCAGCCACCAGTGGGGAGAGAACACGTGGGAGAGGTTTTAGCCAAAATCTAAACAGCCAGAAGAAGGAAAGATAACTGAGGGCTCCCATCATGAGAAAAAGGTCCATGAAGGAAAAATCTTGGGCCCTAATGGCTGGGGTGAGGGAAGGCCTTACCTTCCTAAGGCCTGGAAATTAAGAAGTCTTCCTCCTAGGAAGCCATCCAGAAGGAACAAGAGACTAGACTTTGTTTCAGTGACTTTTAAAGACCTTGGACAGGTAAGTCAGAGAGAGAGCTGGTTGGTTCATACCTGACAGATCAGTTTTAGCATCTAGGTTTAAGCTCTAGCTAGACACTTCCCACTCAGGGGGAGGGGGAGGCAGGCCTGGAATCTGTCAACTGCCTGAAACTTATCACAATCTCCCCTCTGAAGAAATAACCCTAACTCCTGTTAGGGTATTGGGGTGTAGAATCGAAAAAAAAAAAAAAAATTACCAGAAGAAAGTAAATACATGTTTAAGAAAACTTCAAACAAGAATGCCCATTTTTATCCCACAGGCAGCAGGGTAAAGTTCCAACTAGGGAGGGGTTAAGGAGAAGCATGGCAACATTGTGTGGGGTCTCTCCTAAATTCCCACAAAATAATAAGATATGGTATAGAGTGATGGTTATTTTAAAGGGTTCAAAGAAATTAATAATGGTACCAATGCCAGTCTGTCAGTCACTAAGGAGAATGGTCTCAAATATCACTTCAAAAGAAACTCTTCCTTGATGTCCTCACCCCTATACTACATTTGGTTATGACTATTAGAATTGCATAAGGTAACTACTTGTTTTTCCTACTTCCTTAGGTTGCTCCTCGAGGGCAGGACAGGGCTTGTTCCTGGCTGTATACTGGCTGCCTGAGCACCAGGAGGTCTTCGAGGTCAAACTAATTTCATACTACCAATATGATGCCTTTATTCATTCTCCAGATCTCAGAGCCTGCATGATGTTCAGTGATGGCACGAGATGCTATTAATAAATGGTGCTCTGTGTTACAGTGTTGGATTTTCTCAGGTGGCTAATTCAAGTCTTTATTTTTATACCATCTATGTTTTCATCTGTGCAAGACTGACTTTGAAAATTCATCAAAGAAACTAAGTATAAAAGATGTCATTCAAGCCGGGCGTGATGGCGCACACCTTTAATCCCAGCACTCGGGAGGCAGAGGTAGGAAGATCACTATGAGTTCAAGGCCACCCTGAGACTACGTAGTGAATTCCAGGTCAGCCTGGGCTAGAGTGAAGACTCTACCTTGAGAAACCAAAATAATAATAATAAATAATAAATAAATAGATGTCTTTCATTTGGTTTAGAGTCTGACTAGCACAGCATGTGCAACAGACGAATTTGAAGAGTAGTGCTAATGTCATCCATATTGTGGAGTCATTTTGAAACCAATCATTTCCAGTGTTGAGTTGTTTCCAAAGCTATTAAGAACTTTAAATGTATATGTATTGCTGTTCCATTAAACAGAACTTGGCTGCATGTATAGCTCAGTTGATAAGAGTGCTTGCCTAACAGGCACAAAGCCCTGAATTTCAAGTCATGCAATAAACCAGGCATGGTAGCACATGTAAATTCAAACTTTGGAGTGAAAACAAGAAACTTGTATTCACTGTTACGAACATGACAACTCGTGTATTAAAATGAACATATTGTATTATATAATGAAGTGGATCTACACCAGCTTTTTTTTTCAACTGGACAGTAAATGAAACTTTTAAAAATCCAAATAAACATTTCTGAAATTCGACATAAGGCTCGTCTATGGTAACATTCATGGTAAGCACACAAATGATCAGCTGGTCTGGATAATGTGCATACTGGGGAAGGGGACACTAGTGGGGAAATGTTATGTGCTTGCTTGTGTGGGACATACAAGGCTAACTAGGAGCAGTTAGAAAATAAGAATTTAGGCCGAAACTAAACTTTTAGAAATAAAGATTTCTACCATAAATCTATTTGTACAGCTTTGACTTCTCAACTGAGTGGTTAGCAAGCATGCAATAATATATGGGGTGACATGGTAGTCAGGAGATAAATGTGCTGCTGCTTTTACATTTGTGTACCTTTTAAAATCTACTGGAAAACCAAGGACTAGTAGGTGACAGTATCATTTACATCTCCATTAGGGGCCTTCTGAATCTTAATTAGGGCCCATTTCCTATTCTAGGAACCAGATTAGCAAAGCACACCAGAGAGGAGAATGTGACATTATTCAACACATAGTTGCAACATCTTTAATCAGTCTGGTCAGGATTTTATTCCAGCATTTAATCAAGTGAATGATGTACAAAACTGGTTAATTTGAAGACAGCTAATTAAAATGATCCGAGCACTCAAGTGGCAGAGGTAGGAGGATCAAAGTGAGTTAAGGCCAGCCTGGACTAGAATAAGACCCTAAAACATCTGCTAGTAAATATTAAATGCCCATTCCAGTAAGTACTATTAACAGAATCTTGGTAGATGGTGTAAACAGGCATACTCCTTGTACATTCTGGCTCTTCTGAGACCAGCTTTTACTTAGTTTTGAGGTTTAAACCCCCCCCATACACACACGTGAACAGTATGTACAACCTGTAAATAATGAATTCTAATGAAGGTAAAACTGCCTGTTGAGTATGTAAAAGCCTTTATAAATGTCTTATTTCCAAATTATTGTTGAGTGTGGGGTAGTAGTTCCACAAGAAAGCAGATAAAGATAACTGCTACCAAAAAAAAAAAAAAAAAAAGATAACTGCTACCAATGAACCCTTTCCAATAAAAAAAAGTTACTAGTGTGGACTTTTATTCTGAATGGAGCTATACATACACTCAAGCTAGATTCTTCAAAATAATTTCACATAAGGCTACTGGTGTTTGTTTTAGGGAAACTTTTATAAGCACTAAATATGATGAAATTACTTCCTTTCCTATGGAACTGTCTCAGACCTGGAATTGGAAAGACAACTAAATGTGCACTGTTGGGCCCCAGCCTGACTGAGCAACCTTAAGCTAAGTTTTAGAATATGCTTTGTTCCTGCTTCCTGAGTTCCATATAGCTGGTATGCTTTGTTCCTACTTGTTAGGTTTCACTTTATTGGTGATGTAACCAACTACCCTGCTGATTGGCTGTAAAACAATGCGTCCTTTGCTCTGCTGTACTTTGCGGATTGGCTCCTGCCAAATAGTTTGAAACCTATTGCTTAAGTGGAACAGGCGGGACAATGCAGCCTTGGGTTATAAAAGGGCTTTGGGTGCTCAAGTAAAGTGAGATTTGCCCGACGTAAGCCTCACCTCTCCCTGATGGAGCCCTTTCTCCTGCTGGCCGGTGAGACTTGGGCTACCGCAGGGGGCCAGGGGCCTGCAACTCCCCAACAGTGACCAGTGATAAAAGGGGAAATAAATACCAACACATGACTCCAAAATTGTTTTCATTCAGAGATGAATCAGTTTCTCCATCTTGAACCTCATCCCACACCCATTAAAAGACAGAAAATTGACCAGGTTTATTTTTGACCTTGAAAAACAACAACTTTGTGTATTGAAATTCCTTTAACTTATCTATAACTATCAATGCTTCTGCTTTTTATAAACAGAAATGTCCTATACTAATATTAAAGCATCCTTCCTAACCTTTTCATAAGCCCTAGCCCAGCTATAGGTCTGCATATTAACCTGAACAGTAAACAACATGTATTTAAGGCAGGTGATAAACTTTCCTACAAGTTTTGTGAGATATCATTTTGGGGTTTCACAAAATGTAATAATGCTGCTTTTTTTTTTTTTTAAAGTTTAGGTAAAAAAAACTTGAGCTACTAAATAACAAGGTTACATAGGCACTAAAAGGTGGCAATGCTATGATTATATTCTCTCCATTTGCTGTCCTAGAAAACAAGCTGTAGAATAAAGACCCCAAGCATCATCTTTAAAGCATTTTAAGAAAAATACTACTTGCCCAGGTACCTCAAACAGCTCCAAGGGAAAACTCTACTTTCTCAATACTTTTTAAATGGCATAGTAAAATCATCTCTTGCTAATCAAAGTGGCATGCTTTTGAGTACAGTTTAAATGATGCTGTAGAC
>PVHP010019786.1:5803-23251 GCA_004024765.1 Zapus hudsonius
GAAAAACCAAAAAAAAAAAAAAAAACAAAAAAGAGTTAGAATTAAGGGCTGGAGAGATGGCTTAGCAATTAAGGCGCTTGCCTGCAGAGCCTGACGACCCGGGTTTGATTCCCCAGTGCCCACGTAAAGCCAGATGCACAGAGGTGCATGTGTTTGGAGTCTGTTTACTCGCCCATTCTCTCTCTGCCTGTCTCTCTTCTATAAATAAATAAAAAAGAATTAAGGCCAGGCATGCTGGGGCATGACTGTAATCCCAGCAGTCAGGACACAGAGGCAGGAGCATTGCCACAAGTACAGGGCCTATTCTGTATCGCGAGTTCCAGCCACGCCAGAGCTACAGAGCAAGACCCTGTCTCAAATCAACAGAATTAACAAATCAACTAGTTCAAGCACGGTTATTTGCTGCGGCAAGGAAAGGTGATGTGAGAAGCAATATATCCAGTCAAGAAATAATGGGAGGGATTAAGATGGCTCAGTGGTTAAGGTGCTTGCCTGCAAAGCCTAAGGACCCAGGTTTGATTCCCCTGTACCCACATAAGCCAGATCCACTGGGTGGCACATGTGTCTCGAATTTGCTTACAGTGGCTGGAGGCCCTTGGTGGGCCCATTTTTTCTCTCTCTCAAATGAATAAAATTTTTATAGGAATGTTTTTTTTAATATTTTATTTATTTATTTGAGAGAGAGAGAGAGAGAGGCAGACAGAGAGAGAATATGGGCGCACCAGGGCCTCCAAGCCACTGCAAATGAACTCCAGACACATGCACCCTCTTGTGCATCTGGCTATATATGGGCACTGGGGAATCGAACTCTGGTCCTTCTGCATTGCAGGCAAACACCTTAGCTGCTAAGCCATCTCTTCAGCCCTCAAATGAATAAAAATTTTTAAAAAATATTTTATTTATTCATTTTCAAGCAGAGAGAGAGAGAGAGAGAGAGAGAGAGAGAGAGAGAGAGAGAGAGAACACCAGGGCCACCACCTTGTGGGCCTGGCTTATGTGGGTCCTGGGGAATTGAACCCGGGGCCTTAGGCACTGGAGGCAAGTGCCTTAACTGCTGAGCCATCTCTCCAGCCCTGAATAAAATATTTTTTAAAAAGCGATAATGAGAATTCCTTTTACCCCAATATGTGTTTTGTGTTTTCTGGCACCTGCTCAGTTTGAGGGGAGGATTAAATTCCATGATTAAATTCCATTACTACCTTCCAGTCTTTGCTGTCACTCATACACTGATTCCTCCACCTAAATATTTATGGGGTCTCCGTATGTCAGCCAGTTCACTGACTCACTACAGAAAAGTAGTGGCACAAGGACAGGATGGTTTGATCCTATGAGGAGGCAGGAGGCAGTTATCCTCTCTAGGGAAGTGTTGAAACCCCAGGGAACTGGCATTTAAATTGAGACCAGAAGGCTGAGTGAAAACGAGCCGAGGCAAAGGGGAAGGTTGAGGGGAAATATTGTAAACAAGAGGCACATCACGGGCTGGGGGGATGGCCCAGTTGGTAACGTGTTAGCATGAGGCACTGATCTGAGTTCAGATCCCAAGCACGCTTGTAAAATCTGGGTGTGGTGGTATGTGCCTAATAATCCCAGTGCTGGGGAGGTAGAGGCAGGAGGATCTCTGGGACTTGCTTGCCAGCTCATCTGTGAGCTCCAGTACAATGAGACCCTGTTTCACAAGATCAGGTTCTTGAGCACTTGAAGATGACACCTAGTGTTGACCACAGGCCTCCACACACACGCACCCCCCCAACAAACATGCCAGACACATATGAGCAAGCATCCACACACCGCATACATGTGCATAACAGGACAGGGGCTTGGCATGCACAGAGGCTAGGAAGACAGAAAGAAAGAACAAAGATGAAAAAAAAATTCAAGACATTGAAAGAATCCGCTGTTAGAAAGCAGGGCATAAGAGGGTCTAGAAAGGAGGAGTGAGATTTGGCTGGAGAAATGGCCAAGCTAAGGACCATGGGGGACCCCTTTCCTATGTCGAGCATGGGACCTTATCACTAGGTAATAAGACGTCACCAAAGAGGGCCAAGGACCATGGGGGACCCCTTTCCTATGTCGAGCATGGGACCTTATCACTAGGTAATAAGATGTCACCAAGGAGGGCCAAGGACCATGGGTGTGATGGTTAAGTTTTGATGTCAACTTGACCTTTCAAGTAATCTTGGGTGGGTCTCTGAGGATGTTCCCAGGAAGGCAGCCTCTCAGTAGGGGGCAGGATGTAAGGAAGCCCAAAGGAGCTAGAAGTAAGCATCCTTTCCTGTGTGATTAGTGCAGAAAGGAAATTCTAGAGACTCAGGAAGCCATTAAGTCTGGAACTGAATTGCAAGACCCCACCCTAGTACTATATAAAAGGGAAGAAATTCTCTCCTGACCCCGCCTGCCTGTTTGCTAGGGTGTGTATGGTGTTGGTGATAGGTTTCTCTCTCTGCTAGGACCTGTGAAAGGGGAGCAGCCTCTTTCACTTTTATGGGACTTCCCCTGGATCTGTAGCTTGAATAAATCGTTTCCTCCCATAAACTGTGCCTTGTTTGGAGATTCATCCCAGCAGCGTGTGGCTGACTACGACAATGGGGGACCCCTTTCCTATGTCGAGCATGGGACCTTATCACTAGGTAATAAGTCATCACCAAAGAGGTCCAAGGCGATCCAGTTTTTATCATGGAAAGAGCCATGTGATTGAAGGTGTCCTAGGGGGGAATCAGCAGGGAGGCTGGGCAGCCATTCATTCAAGAGAGACAGACCCCAAATGTGAACAGTAAGGTGACAGCAAGAAAAGAGAAATTTTAGTCACACCAGTTTTAGGAGAAACCACTCTATAAGGAACACATATGAGTGATTAGCTGTGAACAGGAAGAAGGAAGATGAAGGACTCAGGCTGACTTTTGGGTTCCATTTTTCTTGCCAGTGGGGAAGGCATTTATTCAGATGGAAAGCCAGCAGGAGGAGCAGAGTCCCCCCACACCCCCACACACTGTGCTTTATTTATGGAGCTATAATTTCTACACAGCAAAAGGAACAAATCTTAAGTGTATGATTTGATGACTTTTTGCTCAAATTAAGACGCGAAACACTCTCACCCCACCAAGTTCTCTTGTGTTTCTCTCTGGCCATTAGACACCCCCTCATCAATGGAACCACTTTTCAATTCTATTAATATAGATTATTTTTGCCTGTTCTGGATCCGTCTATACATAAAACAGTTCAGTATGTACTACTGGGGGCCTTGCACTGCCTCTGCTAAGCTTCCTCCCGTCTTCTCCTTCCTTCCCCTCCTTTTTCTTTCTTTATTTTCTTTAATTGTTTTGGTTTTTCAGGTAGGGTCTGGCTCTAGCCCAGGCTGACCTGGAATTCACGATGTAGTCCCAGGGTGGCCTTGAACTCCCGCCTTTGCCTCCTAGGTGCTGGGATTAAAGGTGTGTGCCACCACACCCGGCGTCCCTTTTTTTTTTAGACACAGGGTCACATGTGTCCCAGGCTGGCTTTGAATTCCCTATATAGCTGAAGATGACCTTGAACTCATACATCCTGAGTACTGGTATTACAGGTCTATGCCACCATGCCTGCTTCATGTGTGCTAAGGAAGCACTCTACCAGCTGATCTCTATCCCCAGCTCTGCCTGCCTTCTCTTAATGCAATATCTGCAAGATCTGGGCTGGAGAGATGGCTCAGCGGTTAAGGCACTTGCCTCCAGTGCCTAAGGCCCTGGGTTCAATTCCCCAGGACCCACATAAGCCACACCCACAAGGTGGTGACCCTGGTGCTCTCTCTCTCTCTCTCTCTCTCTCTCTCTCTCTCTCTCTCATCTCTCTGCTTGAAAATGAATAAATAAAATATTTTTAAAATATCTGCAAGATCTAACCTGTGTATGTTTTGCACAAATCAATAATATAATCTTTAAAAATCAGTCATATACTGTTGTTTGAATAGATTACAGCTTGTTTATTCATTTTCCTAGCAATGGAAGTACATTTTGTTGTAGTTACTGCTTGCTTTTATGTTTATGGGTTGTTTGTTTAAGACAAGGTCTCATGCTATAGCCCAGGCTATCCTTTAACTCACTGTGTAGCCTAGGCTGGCCTTGAGCTGGTGACAACCGTCCTAACTCGGCCTCTCCAGCTGGAGTTCTATGTGTGAGCCCACCGTGCACCGCCTGTTTGCGGGTTTGGTGCAGATTAAAGGAAGATTATTTAGAAACGAATGCTAATGAGAAGATGTAACAGTTATAAATAATTATGGTCTACTACATAGCTTTAAAATATATAAAGGAAAAGCATGAATAAAAGATGTTTTACTTAACATTTTTAAGTTTAGTGATAAACTCGAGACTCCGCAAGGTGAATATGAAGAAAAGTTTAAAAATTTCCCAAAGGACAAGAAAAATAGATTTGGCATAAAGATGCTTTTCTTGGATAGGAAGAGCCACTGGGGGTGGTTCATGTCTGTTGTCCCCGCCCTTGGGGATTGAGGCAGGAGGATTGCTGGAAATTTGAGGCCACCTTGTCTACCTAGTGAGTTCCTGGACACCTGAGTTGCTGAGTGAGACCCTGCCTCAAGTCCACCAACCAATGTCAGTATGGAAGTGACACTGATTTCTGGGACAAATGTTAGAACGGAGTGGGGGATACAAGGATTTTATTAACGAGTGACACAGAGGTGAGGGTGGTCACCTTCAGACAGCAGTGATCATCTGACAGATTCTCAAGAAAACCTATGGTGAAATCCAGGGCAAAAAGCGCCCCTTTGGAAAATTCTACATACGGAGAAGTGACCGTTCCTGGAACCTGACAGCCGACAGCCTGGGGCTCAGGTGTGAGTGTGCTGTGGACAGCTTGAAGGGAGACACAGCTGCCTCTTCCCAAGTTACCAGCTCTCTGAACGGTGAACAAGCTTCCTGAAGGTTCACTAAGAGTGCCCACGACATGTGAGGCTAAAATGGAACTGGGGTTCAAGTTGACCAGTTTTTTAAAATTGACTAACTAATATGTATATGTTTGTTATTCAAAATTAGATACATTGGATGGGCAAATATTGTGTGGCTATCCCATTTCCCTCCTCCCTGTCCCCAACACACTGGGTATCCTCCTCAGTGGGCGTGCTGGATCAACCTGTGGGTTGGGGGGTGATGGGTAGCACAGTCGCCAGCCAGGATCCTTCCCCTTTGGGTGTTGTAGTCTCTGGACTCTCCCACCCTGACTCTTACACTCTTTCTGCCCCCTCTTCCGCTCAGTTCCCTGAATCATGGTGGGTGAGTTTTAAGTCTGCTTTATTGTTGAGATCTTAAGATACTCCGCACTTCTGACCCACAGCCACAGACATTCAATCAACACAGGATAAGCCAGGGTGACAGAAACCAACGATTTTCGACACAAAGACCCCTAAACTCACAACCTTAAAGCAGCCTTAATAATCACCCACCACGACTCAGGGAACTGAACGGAAGAGGGGGGAAAGATTGTAAGAGCCGTGGTGGGGGAGACTATCCAGAGGCATGGCACCCCTCAGTAACAACATACTAGGGCCAGGAGAACCTGGCTGAGTACTAGGCTATCCATGGTCCCCTGCCACAAGGACTGATCCAGACGACCCATGGAGGAGGATATCCAGCTGACTGGGGATAGGGGAAGGGGGGCATTGGGGAATTGGGGAGAACAACTCATTGTTTTCCCACTAAATAATGTAACTCATTATGGACAATAATAAAAAAAAAAAGATACTCCGCACTTCTGCTTTGGGATGTTTTGGAAATCCACGTCTGTGCTGTTGATTTCTCCTAGGTTGGCCTGTTAATGGGGATTTCTTCTTGGAGCCCAGGTGTTTGGGTTAAGTCCCACTTCCAGTTAAAGGTTCTTAGTCACTGAGTGGATTTCTTGGCCAATTTGACTAATTTTTTAAAGACAGGGTGTCACACTGTAGTTCAGGCTGGTCTGCCACCCATATGACCAGGGCTGACCTCAAACTCATGGCGATCTTCCTGCCTCAGCTTCACAAGGTCCTGAGATTAGAGGCATGAACCATCATACCTGTAATTGGTTGATAAACTAATGCATACATCTGGAGTTTGTTTGAAGTGGCTGGAGGCCCTTGTGCACCCAATCTCTTTCTTTCTATCTGCCTCTCTCTCTCTCTCTCTCTCTCTCTCTCTCTCTCTCTCTCTCTCTCTCTCTCTCCCAAATAAATAAAAATAAAACATTAAAAAATAAACGAGTGCCGGGCGTGGTGGCGCACGCCTTTAATCCCAGCACTCAGGAGGCAGAGGTAGGAGGATCGCCATGAGTTCAAGGCCACCTGAGACGACATAGTGAATTTCAGGTCAGCCTGGACTAGAGCAAAGACCCTGCCTCGAAAAACCAAAAAATAAAATAAAATAAAATAAAATAAATAAACGAGTAAAATAAATAGAAAACTCAAGACTAAATATAATAGAAAATATAAAATCTTTAGCTATCTAAACAAGTAAAGTTTTAAAGGAATCTACAAGAAAATAAAGGTAGGTTTTTATTTATTTACTTTTTGGAGAATCAGAGTCTCATGTAGCCCACACTGGCCTGCAATTTCCTGGGTTGCTGAGGATAACTTTGACTCTTTTTTTTAAATTTTTTAAATATTTTATTTATTCATTTTCAAGCAGAGAGGAGAGAGAGAGAGAGAGAGAGAGAGAGAGAGAGAGAGAGAGAGAGAGAACACACCAGGGCCACCACCTTGTGGGTCTGGCTTATGTGGGTCCTGGGGAATTGAACCTGGGGCCTTAGGCACTGGAGGCAAGTGCCTTAACCGCTGAGCCATCTCTCCAGCCCAACTTTGAACTCTTGATCCTTACTTCTCCCTCCTGAATATTGGGACAGTGCTGGGAACAGAACCCAGGGCTTTGTGTAAGCAGTGTCCCAACTGAGCTGCATCTGCAGCCCCTAGAGGCAGATTTTTACAAGGTTAATGTTTGTGTGTGTGCGTACATGCATGTTTGTTATTTGTGTGTGTGTGTGCGCGTGTTCCTGTGTGCCTGGGTGAACATGCACACTTGGGAGCAGGTGTGTGGAGGCCAGAGGACCATCTCCAGTGTCATTCAGGCATTATCCACTGTTTTTGAGACAATCTCTCATTGGCTGGGAGCTCACCAATTAGGCTGGACTAGCTGGCCAAGGAGATACAGGGATCCAGCATCTCTGACTCCTGAGCACTGGGATTACAGGAATGCGTCAGTGGGGTTCTGGGGACCGAGTAGGAGCTTCATGCTCGCAAGGCAAGCATTGAACTGCTTGAGCTGTCTCCCCAGACTTAAAAGAAAATAGCCAGGCTGGCGAGATGGCTCAGTGGGTAAAGACCTTGTGCAAGCATGAGGACCTGAGTTTGGGTTCCCAGCACCCACAGTCATGCTGGATGTGGTGATGGGCACCTATAATTCCCACCCTGGAGAGGCCGAGCCAGGAGGATCCCTGGGGGGAGGGGCGGATGAACTCCAGGTTCAGTGAGAGCCTCTGTCTAAAAACTAAGGTAGAGAGAGACTGAAGAAAACACCCCAGTTCTAGCCTCCATGTGTATGTGCACAGAAGTGCACACAAATACATATACATGAGAATATGCCACACATAAGCACATGAACATTTCTTTAAAAATACAAGTTAATGAGGGCTGGAGAGTTGGCTCAGCAGTTAAGGCACTTGCCTCCAGTGCCTAAGACCCCAGGTTCAATTCCCCAGGACCCACATAAGCCAGACCCACAAGGTGGTGGCCCTGGTGCTCTCTCTCTCTCTCTCTCTCTCTCTCTCTCTCTCTCTCTCTCTCTCTCTCTCTCTGCTTGAAAATGAACAAATAAAATATTAAAATAAATAAAAAATGAAAAAATACAAGTTAATGAGGCAGATGTGGTGGCCCCTGCCTGCCTTTAATCCCAGCCCTTGGGAGGCTGAGGGGAGGGGATTGCCATGGATTCGAGGTTAGCTTGGGGATAGTGAGTTCTTGGTCAGCCTGGGCTAGAGTGAGACCCTGCCTAAAAAAAAAATGGAAATAAAAGAGTTAAAATAGTCAGGTGTGGTGGCTCATGGCTGTAATCCAGCACAGGGGAGGCGGAAGTAGAAGAATTGCCATGAGTTCAAGTTTTGCCTAAACTACAGAGTGAGAGACCCTGTCTCAAATGAATAAGGTGGAGTTCTAAGAGGAAGGCTCCCAGTGTCAAGCCTCTGACCTACGCACACGCATGCATGTGCACACACATGCATGCATGCACACTCACACACTCACACACACACACACACACCATAAAACAGTTGGAACAGGCTAGGCGTGACAGCTCACACCTATAACCCTAGCACTCAGGAGGCTGGGGTGAGAGGATCGATGGAGGTTTGCAGCCAGCCTGGGCTCCAGAGTAAGTTCCAGGTCAGCGTGGGCTAGAGTGAGATCCGGTCTCAAGAGCAAACCACACACGAACACACACACACACACACACACACACACACACACACACTGAAATGAATTTAAAAAATCAGAGCTGGAGAGATGGCTCAGCGGTTAAGGCACTGGCCTCTAGTGCCTAAGGACCCTGGTTTGATTCCCTGGTGCCCACATAAGCCAGATGCACAAAGTGGTGCATGCATCTGGAGTTTGTTTGCAGTGGCTGGAGGCCCTGGTGCGTTCTCTCTCTCTCCCTCTCTCTCTCTCTCTCTCTCTCTCTCTCTCTCTCTCTCTCTCTCTCTCTCTCCTTGCAAAAAACCCACAAAATAAGCAGAGGAAGGCCCAGGGGCTTAGTATCCCCTTCAAAGACATACCCCATGACCTAATTTCCTCCTCCGAGGCCCAGTCCCCTAATGTTCCAGAATCCAAGCTGAGGGCCAAGCTTTCAACCTATGTCCTCTGGGGGATGCATATGAGCCAAACACAGCACTGAGTTCATAGCCTTCTCCACGGAGGCTCTTCCTGGCTCTCCCTCAAGGCCAGGTTCTCAGACAGCCCAGTCCTCCCCTTTGCCACCATGTCAAAGTCTGTGTTTTTCCACAGAACCGCTACGGGCAGAAATCCCCATGTTCCCACCGGGCCGACTTCTCCAGAGCAGCTCCTGTCCGTTTTTGCCCACCTGCTACCAGCCAGAGGGTACAGATTATTCCTGGCCTCCCAAATAGAGTGGGGGAGGGGTAGTGGCACAAAACTTTAATCCCAGGACTCTGGAGGCACAGGTAGGGAGATTGCAGTGAGTTCAAGGCCAGCCTGGGCCAGAGTGAGACCCTGGGGAAAAAAACAGAAAGAAGAACATCAAATAAAAGGAACGTGGAGTTAGTTTCTTCTGCCCCCTCTCATCCTCATTTATAACTTACCTCAGTTAACTTGGGAACCTAATAAATTCCCTCAAGCTCAACTAAACCAGGCTTTCGGCAGTAACCCACATCTAGTTATGTGGCCCCCAAAACCACCCCCGGACCTTCCTTCACCCAAAGTGACTTTCCATGTATCAGCTCAAGTTCACAGTCAGAGTCTGTCCGGTGACGTCACCTTCTCCTCGTTGACAGAGCAAATCTGCTCTGGCAGCGTTGACATTCAGAAATCCTTAAATGGCCTCGCTTGGCAGAGAATAAAGCTCAGATTAAACGCTATTTCTTATAGCATAATTTTCTATGTTTAAAAGGAGCTCAAATATAGCTGTGATATTATTCATCTTGGAGCCATCGCCCACCAGTTCGGATCTGACTTCCTTCGCCACTTTCTGAGGATTCTGCCAGGATCGGCAGGGACGCTGCCGCACAGACCTGCCTGTCTCTTCTCCAGTACTGATTAGTGTTTTTCCCTCAGGTGCTGCTGTGGGTGTCGAGCTTCCTGGGTGACAATTTCCTTCTAGACTCATGAGTTAGCAGCTGTTGGGTGGGGTGACATTGGTCAGTCCTCCTCACATCGAGGTGTGTTGAAGCAAGCCTGGGTCGTGGCATTCAGACCCAGACCCCCAGAGGAGACTGAGACAGTGCGTCCTGGAACACCTTCTGTTCCTCTCACCTCTGTGGGCAATGGGTCTCTTTAATAGCAATGAATTCTGGCCCAATATTGGAGGAAGTTTGGAGACAGACAAGTCACTACAGTCTGGAGGAGGAAGACCGCCTTGAGAGCCAACGAATTTAGTATTTTTAAGTAATAAGAGCTTCAGATTTTAAAACTGAGATCATTGTTTAAGTCAAATCTTAATTAAACTGTTAGAGTGAGCTGGAGGGATAGCTCAGTGGTTAAGCTGTTTGCCTGCAAAGCCTAACGATGGGAGTTTGATTCCCTGGTGTCCACAAAGTGGCACACACATCTGGCATCTGGCATCTGGAATGCATCATTTTGTGCATCTGGAGTTTGTTTGCAGTGGCCCGGGCACATCCATTTTTTCTGTCTCTCCTTGCGAATAAATAGATAAAAATATTTTTAAAAAATTAAAATGACTTAGTTTAGTCAGGTGTGGTGGCGCACGCCTTTAATCCCAGCACTCGGGAGGCAGAGGTAGGAGGATCACCATGAGTTCAAGGTCACCCTGAGACTCCATAGTGAATTCCAGGTCAGCCTGGGCTAGAGCGAGACCCTACCTCGAAAAACCAAAAAAAAAAAAAAAAAGGAAGAAAGAAAGCTGAAAGAACAATTAAATCAGTTGCCATGTAACCATTTTTGTCTCAATGTAAGATCACAGAAATGCATATTAGAATAATTTTTAAATCTATCTGTTAGTATACATCTCATTGTTGTTTTGTAGACAATTCAGTATTCAGTTTTTAAGTTTATTTGCATGCTTATGAAATATGTAATAAACATTTGAGGTCATCGAATATGCCCACATAGTCAACATTTTTGGAACCATCTGAAAATTTGGCCTTTCATAAAATCTATAACGTAATTTAAGAACACAGGATTGATTTCGTAATTCTGAAACATCTTTAAAAAAGATACATATAGGTAAGCATTTTGAAATAATAACATTTGATGGTCATATTCAATTAAATAGCTCTGGAAGACAAACCATAAACAACTTAGAAATATGAACCCAGGCATTTTAAAGACCAACTACTTGAAACACATGGACACGTGGTCGCTGGCCAGCTCCAGACAAACACACAACAGAGCTAAGAAATATTTGTTCATAAAGTTTTAGTTACATTGAAAATTAAAAGGAATTTGAGCTAATTTGATACTTTTAATTTTTTTAAAGTATTTTATTCATTTTCAAGCAGAGAAATACAGAGAGAGAGAGAGAGAGAGAGAGAGAGAGAGAGAGAGAGAGAACGCACCAGAGCCACAACCTTGTGGGTCTGGCTTACGTGGGTCCTGAGGAATTGAACCCGGGGCCTTAGGCACTGGAGGCAAGCACCTTAACTGCTGAGCCATCTCTCCAGCCCGATACTTTTAATTTTTGAGTATTCAATTATAAGCCAATATAGCAATATATACCTTTAGTCATAAAGATATCAAGGATTAAATTGATTGTGTGGCTTTTAAATTTGTCACTTGTCAGTTTTAGAGTTAGATGACTTTTCATCCTTGAGCCCTTCTCCCCAGTCCTTGACTTTTTTTTTCTTTTTTTCTTTTTCTTTTTCGAGGTAGGGTCTCGCTCTAGCCCAGGCTGCCCTGGAATTCGCTCTGGAGTCTCAGGCTGGCCTTGAACTCACAGTGATCCTCCTACCTCTGTCTCCTGAATGCTGGAATTAAAGGAGAGTTCCACCACACCCGGCTCAGTCCTTGACTTTTTTTTTTCTTCAGAGAGATACAGAGAGAGAGAGAGAGAGAGAGAGAGAGAGAGAGAGAGAGAGAGCACTAGGGCCACGACCTTGTGGGTCTGGTTTATGTGGAATCTGGGGAATTGAACCCAGGGACCCAGGCACTGGAGGCAAGTGCCTTAACCACTGAGCCATCTCTCCAGCCCAGTCCTTGACTGTTAATGGGCCTTATTTCCCCCCTGTGTCTTGTAGTGAGGGGTGGGCAAGTGGCTGCTCCTTCAGTCCTGGAGGGGAGTCTTCATGCTGGGGGCAGGGGAGTGACCATTCATGGGGACCCTGGAGTCTTATCTGGAGACAGAATGGCAAGTGGCTGAGGGACCCAGGGGCCCTAACCACTGAGCTACCTGAAGAAATGTAGCAGCTGAGGGAGGAGTGGGTTACCTGGCTGAGGGAATGACTGAGGGAAGTTGTCCTTCAGACTTGGTGTCATAGTTTGACCCAGGTCTCCCCCACAAACAAATGAATGGGTTCTGATAGATCGATCCTCAGCTGATGGCAGTTTGGGTTTTACAACCTCGCTGTGTTGTTGGGGGTGGGCTTAGGGGGTTCTAAGCCAGCTTCCCCTGGCCAGTGTTTGGCACATCTTCCTGCTGCTGTTTGCAGTGCTGTGGCAGAGGTGATGTCCACCCCCTGCTCATGCCATCGTTTTCCCTGCCAGGATGGAGTCTCCCCTGGAGTCCATAAGCCAAATAAACCCATTCCTCCCAAAACGCTTTTGCTTGGGTTCTTTCTGCGCAGCAACTAGAAAGCTGGCTGCAATACTTGGTCAGAAGGGGGTGGGGTGGCCTAGCCAGCATCCCCTCTATCTGTCGCATTCCTCTCCAAGTGTGACCTGGCTACACAGTGACCACCAGTAAAACTGAGACACCACTTGATTTCTCCCAGGTCGAGGGCAAGGCCCGGTGGACACACTTGGCTGAGCTAAGGCTTCAGCGGGTGCAGGAGGGAGAGAGCGTTACAACAGAGTCAGACTGACGAGGTGGGCCTTGTGGCAGGATGGAATTGGGCCCAGAGAATATAGGTGGAGGGGTTGAGTGAGAAGATCTCGGACCTCAGTGTTTAGAAATGAGATTTATTGGGCTGGAGAAATGGCTCAGCGGTTAAGGCGCTTGCCTCCAGTGCCTAAGGCCCCGGGTTCAATTCTCCAGGACCCACATGGACCAGACCCACAAGGTGGTGGCCCTGATGCACTTTCTCTCTCTCTCTCTCTCTCTGCTAGAAAATGAATAAATAAAAAATTTATTATGGGGCTGGAGAGATGGCTCAACGGTGCAGGCACTTGCCTCCAGTGCCTAAGGCCCTGGGTTCAATTCTCCAATACCCACATGGACCAGACCCACAAGGTGGTGGCCCTGGTGTCCTCTCTCTCTCTCTCTCTCTCTCTCTCTCTCTCTCTCTCTGCTTGAAAAATAAATAAAAATATTTAAAAAAAAGAAAAAGAAAAAGAGGCTTCTGACAGCAGCATGTGGGTTAATTAATGCTTGATTATTGGCTCAGCAGAGCCTCCTACGAGGGGGAGGGGAAGAGAAAGGGCCCTGCAGGGTGTTTAAGGCTGGGCAGAGAGTGGGCACCTGGCCAGAGAGGGAAAGCACAGGAGGGGAGCCCTGACTGCAGGCGGCTGTTGGCACACAGGCTAAGTGGAGAAGGGAGGGAGGGAGTGCGAAAGAAGGAATGAAAGGCAGAAAGCAGAGGTTGAAGTGGGCAGGCGGGAAGGTCTGAGAAACATGGGCCCCTGTGGTAAAAGGGGAGAAAGGGAGACAAAGGACTTCGGTTTGCCCCTTTGGGGCCTGGCCGACTGGCCAGTGGGAGAGGCTTATGGAGGTGTGAGCACAGGAGGGGAGCCAGCTTGTCTGGATCCCCCATGGAGCAGAGAGAGGGGTGCCTCTGATGGAAGACTTGGGCTCCAGTGGGCGAGGGGAGGGAGCTCTGAGACTGACACCCCTCCTGCACTGAAGCTCCAACTGCGGGTAGGAAATGGAGGGATGAGGATCTTCTTCAAGCTGAGTGGAGTGATAGAGAGAGAGAGAGAGAGAGAGAGAGAGAGAGAGAGAGAGAGCACACCAGGGCCACCACCTTGTGGGTCTGGCTTATGTGGGACCTGGGGAATTGAACCCAGGGCTTTAGGCACTGGAGGCAAGTGCCTGCACCGCTGAGCCATCTCTCCAGCCCCAAGGCTTTTTCATTTCTTGTGAAGCAGTCTGATGCCTCATCACCATCAGTGTGTAAGTCTTTCTCTTTGATCTGTTCTTTGAAACCTGACATAACATTTATTTAAAAAATAACAATTAGGAACATTATGATTATTTATTTATTTATTATTATTTTTTGGGGGGGTTTTACAAGGTAGGGTCTCACTCTAGCCCAGGCTGACTTGGAATTCACTATGGAGTCTCAGGGCCTTGAACTCATGGTGATCCTCCTGCCTCTGCCTCCGGAGTGCTGGGATTAAAGGCGTGCGCTACCATGCCAGGCTCATTATGATTATTTAGACAATAAAAGAGGATCTTGTGTTAGAAGGAGGCATAAGTCAATGTAAGAGCTTAGTATTGTAAGCCTTAACCATAGGACCAAGAGAAGTGGATATATGTATTTAATCATATGACATAAATCATATTTAATCATAATCATAAGAGAAGTAGGTATCTGTATTTAGTATCAAACAGGGAAGCCGGTTAGCTTGAAAGTTTGTTTGCATTGTAATATTATTTGGTTATACTTTCTTAAAATATTTTTTATTTTTATTTATTTGCAAGCAGAGAGAGAGAGAGAGAGAGAGAGAGAGAGAGAGAGAGAGAGAGAGAGAGAGAGGAGAGAGACTGGGCTTGCCAGGGCCTCCTGATACTTCAAACAAACTCCAGACACATGCACCATTTTGAGCATCTGGCTTTATGTCGGACTGGGGAATTGAACCTGGGCCATCCGAGTTTGTAGGCAGCACCTTTAACCGCTGAGCCATGGCTTCGGCCATTGTGTTGAAGGTCAGTTGTGAGTCAGAGCAGGAGTGACTCTTTTAGAGCCCTGGGAGGAGCTCTCTGGCTGCCGGCCTCTGCTAGGACGAGGACCATGTGGCTTCCCTTGGCGACACTCCTCTGGTGACTCTTGAGCACCGCACACGGATCTGAAGTCCAGTTCCTGTGCCTCCGGGTCTTGATGGCTCCCAGAGTTGCAGGACACCCCAGGAGTGCCTTTTTTAAAAAAAAATTTATTTATTCATTTTCAAGCTGAGAGATACAGAGAGAGAGAGAGAGAGAGAGAGAGAGCACCAGAGCCACCACCTTGTGGGTCTGGCATGTGTGAGTACTAGGGAATTGAACTGGGGGCCTTAGGCACTGGAGGCAAGTGCCTTAACCGCTGAGCCATCTCTCCAGCCCAGGGGTCCCTTCTTGTCTCCTGTGGCCTTTCTGACCCGGGAACAGGAGCCAGGATGTTGGTCATCCCTTTAGCTCTGGTGCCTCCGATTGGTTTTGGCATCTACAGATGGTGATTAAAAACTCAGGACAGTGACACCCGTCTTGAAGGAAAGTGTGGATACAGGGCACATCTGGCTCGCAAAGCAGATACAGTCAAAGAATGGCCCCAAGGCTCAAAGTCATTCTGCCTAATGTTCAGACAGCTGTGTGGTGAAGGTTACGCCATATCTGGAACACGGAAAGCAGGCATGGCTTTTTTTTTTTAAATGAGTAACTTCTTTTTTTTCAAATTTATTTATTCATTTTCAAGCAGAGATACAGAGAGAGAGAGAGAGAGAGAGAGAGAGAGAGAGAGAGAGAGAGAGAGAGAGAGCATACCAGGGCCACCACCTTGTGGGTCTGGCTTATGTGGGTCCTGGGGAATTGAACCCAAGGCCTTAGGCACTGGAGGCAAGTGCCTTAACCGCTGAGCCATCTCTCCAGCCCTGTGCTAGATAATTTCTTTCAGCTGATTCTATGTCCAACAGCTTATGGGTTTAAATGGTTTGTGGACAACTGCATGATCTCCTCACTCCCAAACGTCTGCTGGGTTCTTTGAAATACTCAGTATTTAGATTAAAGAGTCAGGATCTCTGCTCTCCCTGGGAATGAGAAGGGACCGGTTTTCTTAAAATTTGGAAGCCGTGGGGCCAATGCTGTGATAATTTTGTATGTTCTTTTAAATCTTTGGACTCTTTAAAAAGTGTGCTGTGCTGCTGATGAGAATGCAAATGAGCTCAGCCATTATGGAAACAGTAAGGATGTTCCTCAAAAAAATTAAAAATAGAATTACCATATGATCCTGCAACTCACTAAGTATATATCTAAAGGAAATGAAATCAGGATCTTGAAGGGATACGTACACTCCTGTGATCAATGTAGCCTTATTCACAGTGCGGTATCAACTTAAGTGTTCATCAACAGAAGAATGGATTTAAAAAAGCATGGTGTGTATAGATGTGATATATACAGATTATATACATATATGTATATACAATGTATATATGGAATATTATTTAGCCTTAAAAAGGTAGACGTTGGACATGAATAAATGCTACATTATATGATTTATATGTAGAATCTGAAAAAGCTCAGTACCTTAAGACAGAATCAAACAGCACTTAATGGTGTTGGGTTGGCAGATGTTTGTCAAAGGACATAAAGTTTAAGTTCTATATGACTACTTGGAGACTTTTCAAGAAATCTATTGTAAGCCGGGCGTGGTGGCGCACGCCTTTAATCCCAGCACTCGGGAGGCAGAGGTAGGAGGATCTCCATGGGTTCAATTCCCCAGTATTCATGTAAGGCCAGATGCAGAAAATGGTGCATGCATCTGGAAGTTGCATGCAGTGGCTGGAGGCCCTGATGCATCCTTCCTTCTTTCCTTCCTTCCTTCCTTCCTTCCTTCCTTCCTTCCTCTCTCCCTCTCTCTCTCCTTGCAAATAAATATATAAAATATTTTTTAAAAGTTCCCATGATCCTGGTCTTTCATTCACCACAGCCTGGGCCTCAGCCTGGGCCTCAGCCTAGCCCAGGACCTCTGCCATCTCCTGGGAGTTGTACCCCATGGCACAGTGAGGGCTCCCTCCCTCAAATGCATGCCATCCTCTAGGGCCTCAGAGTCTCTGGTAGAATAGGCTTTTCAATTAGTTATTTATTATTATTTATTTAATTAAGAAATGTATGCATGATGGTTTGAAAATGTGCACACCATCTTTTAACTTTTTCTTGGCAGCTTCCATAAACGGAGACAACAAACCATGCTAATTCCCTCCCCCTCCCAAATCCATCCTCCATTGAACCCAACCAATCGGGTCCCTCCCTTATACCGCACCTGAGTCTGATGAAGGGACTTATTCTAATTGGATGCTTGAATCATTTAACTGGGTCGGAAACACATATGCAAACCACTTGGCTTTCCTTTATTTATTTACTTATTTATTTATTTTGGTTTTTGCTGTTTTGAGGTAGGGTCTTTGTTGCAGTCAGCTTTCTAGTTGCTGCGCAGAAAGAACCCAAACAAAAGTGGAGGAATGGGTTTATTTGGCTTATGGACTCGAGGGGAGACTCCATCCTGGGAGGGAAAACGATGGCATGAGCAGAGGGTGGACATCACCTCCTCACAGCACTGTAAACAGCTAAAGGAGGGTGTGCCAAATACTGGCAAGGGGAAGCTGGCTTAGAACCCCATAAGCTCGCCCCCAACAACACAGCTCCAGCGAGGTTGTAAAACCTGAACTGCCATCAGCTGAGGATCGAT
>PVHP010019787.1:0-30592 GCA_004024765.1 Zapus hudsonius
CCTCTGCCACAGCACTGCAAACAGCAGCAGGAAGGTGTGCCAAACTCTGGCAAGGGGAAGCTGGCTTATAACCCCATAAGCCCGCCCCTGACAACACAGCTTCATTGAGGTTGTAAAACCCAAACTGCCATCAGCTGAGGATCTATCTATCAGAACACAGTCAATTGTTTGTGGGGGACACCTGGATCAAACCATGACAAAGGCAAACACATCCTACAGAATGGGAGGAAATCTTTGCCATCTATACTTTAGGCAGGATCAAACAGCCAGAATTTACAAAGAATTGCATACATTAAACACAAAAAAATTAAATTGCCAATTGCCAAATATACTAATGAACTGAACAGATAGTTCACAAAAGAAGAAACACAAGTAGCCAACAAATTCTTGAGATGTTCAACCTTCCTAAGCTACATCAAGGAAATGAAACCCAAACAACTTTGAGATACAGTCAGCATGGCTGGTATCAGGAAAACAAACAAAACTAAACAAAAACAAAAGACAACAATGCTGGCAAGGATGTGGGGAAAAAGGACCTCTCATCCACTGCTGGTGTGAGAGCAAACTAGGGCTACTATTATGAAAAGCAGTATGGAGATTTCTCAAAACCTTAGACATAGACCTACCAAAAATATTACCCAGACATAGTACTCCTGGGCATATCCACTAAGGATACCACACTACAATAGATACCTACACATCTATGTTGATTGCAACTCTGTTTACAATAGCTAAGAATTAGAAACAGTTGAGCTACCTTGTTCAAGTCACTCAAATACTTTAAGCCTTGAGAAATTCCTCACTGATGAAAGAGAAAACAGATGTGTCCTGTCTATTTTCCCCATAGAATTGTCATGGGAAGTAAGAAAATATCACTTTCCAGCAGTTTGAGAAACAAAAACAAATCATATACTCCTAAGAGACATTAATTGCAGGCTCGTGATTTTTTTCCTAAACTCTGAAATATTTCTCCCACAAAGTTTTTGCCTCTCATTTTCCTTTTACCTTAGTCATAATGTGATTGTAATTAAGGCCATGCTATTTTTCTAAGTCATGGTTAGAATTAACTTTAAATAGTCTCTTTCAACAAATTTCAAATAGTGTAGTAAAAATTTTGGCAGAGGGACCAGAAGTCTTCATCAACATAAATCAAGTGCTCAACCACATAAAAAACACTCCTTTTTTGCTCTTTTTTTTTAACCTGGAAAACAAAAGAATGAAATTAAATGATCCATGAATTTCACAATCATTTATTCTCTAGAAATCCCCATGATGAAAAAAATGCTGCGTAATTATTCTATTTACTTTGACGTGACTCTTGACACCTGTATAGGTCTTTATTTTCTTGTGTCAGAGCTGAATCTTGGAAAGGAAATGCACATTAGATCACTAACTCTGTGAGTACTTTTATAGCACTAAAATAAATAACTTATTAAACTAAGTAACTCTTCTCTGAGTATCAATTTGACTCCATTATTTCACTGTTGATGGGAGAGTATATATATATACATATATATGTATTTATATATATATTACCTTTTCTCCATAGCACCTTTTATCAGCTGGAAACTGATAGGAAATTTCAGAGGAAAAGTGATCATCTTAACAGCAGGCATTTGCTTTAATTTGAGAATGAAACTTATATTGATTTTTTTTAAAGCCAGCATGAATCTCTAACCAAAGCCCAGGCAGATGGATGATCCAATGAGTTGCCAAAGATCATTTCTGCTACTTCTATATTAATAGGGGAAAAACAAATGCATTTTAAATTACCTATAGTCCCAGATAGGCCTGCAAATTAAATATCTCCACATTCACAATAAGTTAATGCAACCATGAGCTGCATTAATAGAAGTTAAGTTTCCTTGTCAGGGGAAATAACTGACTCATTCACTTTATATTTAAATTAGAGCATTCAACTCTGACAATCATATGCTGAGTTTAAAAACAGCACATTAGTTTATCCAAAGGATGATGGTTGGGACAGTAAGAGGTCCTGAGGACCACATTCTCTGAAAGAAGCCAGTAGATTTTAATCCAGATAAAGTGACTTAAGGGAGACCTTATAATGGCTGTCAATTATCTCGTATAATAGACTCTATGTTGGAGTCATTCTCAACAATCAATAACACAGAAAAACTACCACTCTTCCAGGAGAAAAAATGTGACTTTCACCACACATATGTGAACATAGAGCTCTAATATCAAACAACCTACACACAGGAGAAAAGTTCATCAATAGAAATAAAAGAAGAGCACACATGATGGAATTAACAGAGACTCGGAAACAACTGCCATAACTATTTACCACCTGTTTAAGGAAGTAGAAGGAAATGTTGGCATCATGAAAAGGAAAAACAGAAGCATCCCCCTCAGCTTTACTAGGTATAATTAACAAAAATTGTATACATTAATGGTGTATGACACAACGGTTTAATATAGTGTATTGCAAAATAATTGCTATAACCCAGTTAAATAGCACGTCTGTTACCTCAATGCTCTTAGTGAATTTTAAGACAATAATAACTACAATCATACTTCGCATTAGATACCCAGAGTACACTCACTTTATAACTGAAAGTGTTCCTTTGACCAACATCTCTCCAATTCTCATGGGCCTCTAACCTAGCCCTTGGCCATCACCATGCTGCTCTCTGCTTCTGTGAATGATATTTTAGATTTCCTAGAAAAGTGAGGTTACATAGAATTTGTCTCTTTGTACCTAGCTCATTTTTCTTGGCATAATTTCTTCCAAGTTCATGCATGCCATAACAAATTGCAGGGTTTTCTTATTTGTAACCCAACAATATTCCATGTTGTGTACGCATACCAGTATTCATTATTCACTCTTGGAAGGTTGCATGTTTTTGGAAATCTATTCAGAGAGATGCAACCTTTATTGGATGAGTCATCTCTCTAGCACATCCACCAGGGCCCAGAGAACACTGCAGAGGAGGTAGTGGGAAGAAGATGAGGGCTGAGGAGATGGCTCAGTGGGTAGGGCACTTGCCTCTGGTGCCTGGGGTCCCGGGTTCAATTCCCCAGGGCCCACATGGGCCAGGCCCACAGGGTGGTGGCCCTGGTGCTCTCTGTCTCTCTGTCTCTCTGTCTCTCTCTCTCTCTCTCTGCTTGAAAATGAATAGATAAAATATTTTAAAAAAGAAGAAGATGACAGGCTGCTTTCACTGAGAACCACAGAAGTGTCTCTGGGGAGATGATGGTAGACACTGAAGAGATTCAAAACTCACAAAAGCTGGAAATAAGAGGGTGTTGAGAACTTGCCACTAAATAAGATATCTCTCATGCCTTCCAGGGCTCAGGGAAAGAATATAAGAGCCACAGGATGGGAAGGAATATTTTGGGGGCACTGTTTACCAATACCCCCACAAGACCTATACCTTTATGAGCACATCGGCCTTTTGATATGGATGAGAGAGGATGGGGAAAAATGAGATAACAAAATACAAGAAGAATTCCTTGGAAAGAGGAAGAGCCTTGGTGTAATGGGTATGGGGACAGAAGAGAACTAAGGGATGGGAATACAATCAAATTACAGTGTGTCCATACATTAACGTTCTCAATAATAAAACAAATCATACAAAGCGATCTAGACATGGAAAAAAATATCAGACCATCCAGACATGCTGGTTACACCAGTAATGCCAAGATTTGTGAGACGGTCAAGGGAATAACAAGCGGCCAGTGGGGCTAGCGAAACAATGACTTAGAAAACTAAGGAATAGTTCAAAAGAAAGATTTATCAACTTAAAGAAATAGCTGTAGAGATGATCAAATTTTAAGCACACAGAAATAAAAAGAACTTAAAAAAACTGAACAGAATTTCAAGGACTTAGAAAGCAATATAAAGTAGTCTAAGACACACGTCCCAAGAATCCTGTGGGAACTGTGATTGGAGAGCAGCTGTATTGAAAAAGTGAAGACACCCTATGACGACCCACCCACCTGAGAAGTTCCAAAAGCCACCAGCCACTGAACATATAACAGAAACACGAGAGGGTGCATTGCAATTGAATCAAGAGCCAAGGCATTTAAAATCACACATGCCAATACTACTGACATAGTATTGCATAACCACACTTATCGCACTACTGTTCACAACAGCTAAGTTATGCATGAATGATTAAAGAAAATGTAACATGTGCACACAATGGAGTTTTATTCTGTCGTAACAAAAAAAAATAAAATGATGTTATCTTCAGGAAAATAGATGGAACAAGAGATCATCATGTCAAGTGATGTAAGCCAGACTCAGAAAGACAAGTATTGCATGCTTATACTCATATGTGTAAATCTGGGGAGGGGCATGAAATTAAAAGAGGGGGGAAGGGGAAGGAAAGAGGGGAAATAAGAAAGGGTTATCGAGGGATTAAATGTGACCAAAGTACATTATATGCACGTATGAAAATGTATAATGAAATGCCTCACTTTATGTGATGAATATACGCGAATAAAAGTGAATACACTTAAATTAGTATGAAGTTAGTAATATCAAAATACTTATCTAAAATAAAATTCAATGAGAAGCAATATTAAATACAAAAAAAAAATGAATCAGCCGGACAATGTAGATTTTTGTTACTAAATAAAAAAATACATTTTATAAATAAAGGTTCATTAAGGAAGTCTTTTCAGAACAAAACAAAGTGAAAAAAATAATTGCCAGGAGACTTCTGCTGAAATAAGCAATTGACTAATTCCTGTCCAATGGAAAATGATAGCTGGTGGAATTTAGACACAACTGCTACAAATATATGTGCATATATTTATGTATTTATAATTTTTTGATTATTTCTGAAGTGTATTAGATATAAATAGCAGGAATATAACACAGAAAACATTTAGAAATTTCCCACTATTTTTTGAATAATCCACAGGTCAAAGAAAAAAAATAAAAGAAATCAGGAAATAAAATGAACAAAAATCACATTAAAGTCTGTGGAATGCCACAAAAGATGTGCATAGAGGGAATTGCATAGCCTGAAGTTCTTCTATTTATAAAGTCTGTCTGTCAGCAAGGTTTCTAGCTTCTAGCTTGTAGAATTAGAAAGGGGAGAGAGAGCACAGAGCACATATAACCCAAAGGAAAGGGAAGAGAGGACATAAGGAAGATGGGAGAAGCTGAAACTCCGTGAGAGAGCATGAGCTGAGCATGTACAAGGTCTTGGGTTCAGCTTGAGAACAAGCATCCCCCCTCATGGGAGGAGGAACCGGGGAAATTAATGAAATATATATAATACAAAAGAAGAAAATCAAAGACATAAAGAATGTGTTCTTTAAGAAGTAAAACTGGTAAAGCAAGAGACAAAGAAAGAGAAAGAGAAAATTTTATGCATATTTATGTTTTATTTTTATTTTATCTTTATATTTTTCATCTTTCCTTCCAGGATTTTTCTCATATAGTTATGAGACGATGTAAAATAAAATTGAATCATACTGTATTTGGCTTAATATCTTGCTTTTATTACTGAAACCATAAAGTTAAAACTTAATACATATAGTGTTTATTAAGCTTATAAGTATTACAACTATGTAGCTCATAAGTCTCTCCTTTTCCAACTTAAAAATAAATTACAGTTAGAAAATATGCTTTATGGTTAAAAACAGTAAAATGAAAGATTAAAAATAGTTGCACAGTTGGATGAAAACAAATACCATTACTGAGGAGGCCCCTTAGTGGAATGGTGCCAGGGGAGGGGGGACAGAAGTGTATAACCCACTGGGAAGACAACCAATTTAAAATATGTTTATATATTCAAGTTTCCTCTGAAAAAATTTTAAAAATAAAATAAATGTATCATAAAAAACCAACAAAACAAAAAAGAGTTTTCATGGCATGGTTCCCATCCATAAACCAATAGCTCCTCTCAATACCCTACACCATTAAAAAAAATGAAAAAAAAAATACCTTAGAGGGGTATTTCTTTTCCTAAAACATCTGAAATGCAGTTTACTAAAATGTAGGAAGAAAACATCTGATTTGAGGTTTCTCCTATGTGCAAAAAGCTTAATCTTGGAATCAGTCACTTAGCCTCCTTGCTTTTCCTGAGTGTTTGGGAAGCAGATGAAATGCATCACTCCTCGATATGAGTGCATTTGGGAAACAGAATCGTTCCACTGGAAAGATGACAAAAGTGGCCAGTGCTCTGCAGGTACTAATCAGATAGGAAAACAGCCGAGACGAAAGCCTGCATCTGTTTATTTCCTGTGTAAATACTTTAAGCACCAACTGTTCACCAGGTATGGTGCCTGCCCTGTAGGAGGGGGAACATACATGATTTTCCCACCAGACCTGACAATCTGTACACACATATTCCTGTACTGTGGTGCTATTACAAAGAGTATACAGCTTAAGGACTCAGAATTTGATTGTTTTTTTTTTTTCCAATTGAAAATCAAAGAATCAACAAAGTGCAGGGAGATGTCCTAGACTCTTAAGTTTGGTCACTTGGGTGAGAAACCAATTTCAGAGAAAGGAGCCTTAAGGGTGGAGTTGACGAGATATAAACGTAAATGTGCTGAGAGGCAAAACCCCACTGCTGAGCTGAGAATGCCCAGGATGCACTCAAAGAATAGTTAATCAGTCCATGTTGGCAACAGTAGCTGAATGCTGGGAAATTGTGACTGATGATCTTGGAAGTTGAGGCCACATGACACATGGTTCTGGAAGATACCAGGAGAGGAGTGTAGACATCATCCAGTGAGAAGTGTGGGGCCACGGAATGTTTTTGATCAAGAATCTAACAGAATGTTATTGTGCTTTAATTAATGCGGTTGCAAGTGAAAAGAATTATTCAGATAGAAAGAAGATAAAAAGCAGAATGGAATGTATCATAATATTCTGAAAGTTGAAAATCAGAGTGAAAGTAAAAGGAAGAAAATGAAATGGCAGATGTAAGAATAATTTTGTAGTTGAAAGCTCTAAGTTTGGGTAAATTTGGCTGTGTCAGGTCTCAGAAAGAATCAAGTTGTAGAAGGTGGAATAAGCACAGACATCCCTCCGGAAGTTCCCTCTTTCTGCAACCTTTCATACTGGGTCTCACTGAGCCCACTGGGTGCACCCAGAGATGCCATGGCCGCAAACTTAAAAGTGCTCATTTTTATGTTGGTCTGCTCAGTGTAAGTCCCTGCTCTGCCACTTACTAGCGATGTGACCTTGAATATACTGCTAAACCTCCACATGGCTTCATTTAAAAAATGGTACTACTAATTCTAACCACTTCATGGGATGCTTGTGAGGACAAATGAGTTAACAACTACAATCATGCCTGGCACAAGTATCATCAATGTTCATTATACAAATCCTCACAACATTCTTGCCACACCTGCATTGGTGTGAGTAGTCATGGTGGGTGAGTTTTTCTACCTTTGCAAATCTAAGTGATGGCTTTCCCATGGTCTTCATCTTACTTCTGCAAACTCTTAATGTCTCTCTAGGCATTTTCATGTACACTGTGGTTTTAAATATCAGTCGTATGTTGGCGGAAGACAAATGTGTGTCTCCACAGATTTTTTTGTTTTGCCAATGTGATGTTTTCTCTTGCATGTTTCACAAGGATGTTAGCATTAACATTGTTAAAATAAAATATTTAACTTTCCACACACTGACCCAGGATTTTCCATCATTCACCAATTTAGATAATTGAACCATGATTGATTAAGTTGCTAAAACCCCAAACTTAAAATTCATCCTTCGTTTATTTCTTTCCCATTCCCTACATCAACATGGTCTCCAGATACCACCTCCAAAACAATTCCAGAATTGCCAAGTTGTTCTTGGGTATCCAAGTCCAGCCACCATGACTTCTCACACTCTGCTGCAGTCTAACAGGCAAACTCATTGCCATTCATATTCTCCACTTTTAAGCTTTTCATTCAAGGGGGGACAATATATGTTGGTAAGGGACAGAAGAAACCATACCAGGATCCATTGTCCAATAATAAGGTCTTTGATTTAAAACAGGAAAAACAAAACAAAGCAAGCAAACAAACAAAAACAGTCAAGGTATTGTAATCAGCCACACTCCACTGGGATGAATCTCCAAACCAGACATTGTTTAAGTGAGGAAAGGATTTATTGAGGCTACAGATTCAGAGGAAGTTGCATAATGGTGAAAGAGATTGGCCCCCTTTCACAGGTCCAAGCAGAAAGAGAAGCCACCACCAACACCATACACATAGAACAGTGAACAGGCAGGGAGAGACATTTCTTTCCCCTTTATATAGCCTTAGAGAAGGGTGTTGCAACCCCATCCCAGACTTGTTGGCTTCCTGAGTCTCTGCAATTTCCTTCCTGCACTGCCCTCCCAGGAAGGGATGTTGATTTCTAGCTCCCCTGAGCTTCCTTACATCCTGCCCCCTACTGAGAGGCTGCCTTCCTGTAAACATCCTCAGAGACCTACACAAGATAATTAAAAAGGTCAAGTTGACAACAAAACCTAACCATCACACAAGGATAACCAGATATTGATGAAAATCAATCATATAAATGACCTGCTCGTGACCCCCACTTCCTGTTTCCCAAAAGGGAGAGACATTTCCCCTGACAAGTCCTCTGGTCCTTTTGTAGATTCTGGCAATCATTCACCTGGTCAAGATTATAAAAAATATAATACTATACATTACAGAGAGACTTTCATACGGATTAAAGGAAGGCATATTTTGTCCTAATGAACCACACACAAATAAAATTTTCTCCAGGAACAATGAATGCAAGAATGGTATAGTTTTAGTATGAAATATCTTAAAATATTTTAGAAGAATCTTGGCTCTGGTTTATTGATGCAGTGTTAGATTATTCTGGGAGTTAAAAAAAAGGAAAATCTTCAAAGTCAGGGAGCTGAGTCTTCACAGTGTCTGAAACTGACACCAGCCACGCTGTGAAGCCAGGGAGCTCAGGCGGGAGTCAGAGCTGCCCACACGTTTAGAATACCAAGTTTGAACTAGGAAGAGTCTGGATCTAGCTGGAGATTTGCAGTTCACATAGAGCTATGTGCACTAGTCTGAGAGAAGGTCTGAGCAGGCAACAGAAAATCATCTTTTGGAGGCTGAAAGCAGGAAGATCAGGCAAGGCAGGCCATATGGAACTCTTGAGATCTAGAAACTGTCCATCTAGAATGCACACTCACCCAGAAAGGAGAATCCTGGGTGATTGGAATTCGGGTCATAAAGGGGAAACAGAGTGACACTGGGCAGGAACTGGAGACTCAATGTGTTCCGTGAGAGGAGAAGACAGCTACCAGGATGTCAAGTTCACATGCAAAAATCATCACAGTTACCATGGTGGTTTGGATGTAAAATGGCTCCTTAGCCTCATTTGTTTGTGATCAAGCCTCATATGCAGCTCTCAGCTGCTAGCATTTTGGCAGGTGGAGTCTTGTTGCAGGAGGGGTGTTGCTTGGAGTTGTGCCAGATCAGCTTACTCTTACTGCTGCCTCCCAGCTGCTCTGGAAAGATACATGTCCAGCTTCAGCTCTGCCATGCTTCCCTACCATGACGATTGAGACAGACTGTAAGCCTGAAATAAACTCTGTCCTCCTAGAAGCTGCTTCTGCTCAGGTGTTTTGTACCAACAAGAAGAAGGTAACTTGCAGCCACCATCGGTGGGGTCCTATATAAGGAGGTATAAAATGGATTGAAGAGAAAGAAGCCCCTCTTCCAATCCTATCCATTATAGAAATGTGACCATGAAGCCCAGGATGTGATGGGTAAGGCATGAATCATGTTGAAAAATCTCTAAAGAGCAAGCATCCTATGTTGAATATTTGACGCATAATGCCTTTTGTTGCATAGTTGCTCTTTGTGAGACAGAATATTATAGAATGTTAGATTACACAATCCACAGGCAGCAGCCTGACATGCTTTTGTGGGTAATAGAAGCAAGATTCCTGGTTGGGGGTTTAGACTAGCTGGCTTTGATTATCTTCCACCTGACAAAAAGGCAAGACCTGAGGTTAAAGCATCCTGCAGAGTGTTCTGTAAACACTCCCATTATCACACAACAGCTCAATGAGCACGATTTACCTCTAGCTCACCAAGCTGCGGTTCAGCAAAGCTGTGCCTGTGGCTTTGTGAAAGCAACCAAAGCAGACAGTTCCAAGGGCTCTGTCCCAGGGAGGATGGGGCGAATCTCATGTAGCTGGAAAGCAAGGTAGTGATGGGGCTACACAATGGATGTTAACCCCTTTAGCTTCACCTACAGAAACTAAGTGTATTTCCTGGTCAGGAGGCAACCAGCAACCAGCAACCAGGGACTCTGCTCCTGGGTGCCTGGGGTGGGTGATATAGTCAACTTCACAGGATCTCTAATTATCTATGAAACAAACCTCTGAGCAGGTCTATGAGGGAGTTTCTACAGTAGGTTATGTGAGGTTGGAAGACCCACCCTAACTGTGGGTGGCACCATTTCATGGGCTGGGTGCCTGGATTTCATATAAAAAGAAAAAGCTGGCTGAGCTCCAGTATTCATCTCTGTCTGCATCCTGACCATGGATGCAGTGTGACCAGTTGTCACCATGACAAAAAACAAGAAAACAAACAAACAAAACAACAAAGTGTAATTAAAAACTCCAAATAGCTACACATCATTATAGTGATATCACTGAAGTAGTACAGATTATTTTGTGTGTGTTGATAGTCACAGTGGTATTTTTGTTTATTTTGAGTCCACCAAATTAAATTCAAGAACATGCAGGATGACAGGTGTACAGATAGCAACTACCCAAGCAAACCAGCAAACTAGAACCCTTAGGAACATGTTCTTGGAACAAACATGTCTGGATGAGTCTGCTTGTGTCAAGGGCTCACTGAATAACTGATGATTCCTCCAGTTGATTTTTGCATACTTAATAAATAAGTAACAGAAATTAGCTAATTTGAAGATTACAATATATTCCTAAAACTCAAGAGTAAGTTCATCTATTACTTAAGGCTTGGAAAAAAAGATTTTTTTTTAGCGGGGAATATTTATCACTGGACAGCAATTTTAGAATTTCAAACACCTAGGTCAAATTTCAGTGGATTTCATTATTGTGACGATTTGTCTACACGCAATGTCCCTTTGATAGTACGCTCAGGGTGGACCACTCCCACTGTGCCTCCCTTAGTACACAGACCAGATAAATACCGAAGCTCCAGAAATACACCTCATGCGGTTGGTTAGTTAGAGCCACCTGGGTTGGTTGGCCAGGAATTGGCATGTGACACCAAAAAATAAAAATAAAAAATCCATGAATTTCTAAAAAGGACAGCTGCCAAAGTCACACTATAGGAGCATTCCCTATTCTATGACTGAGACTTCACCCAAATAAACCTTACCCAATCTTAAGTACATATACAGATTTATATACACCTGAATGAAAGTACCTTTGTACACAGTGTGCTGTAGTTAAAAATGTGTGTCTTTTTAAACAAAACAGACTTACAGTGGGATTTAAGGATACATCAGGAACGCAATGTATTAGAAAGCCTTAACAAGTCTCTTCCTTGCCACCTGAAATAACCTTATGGTAAATTATGGCAATAATAAAAATCAAAATATTTTTGCACACTCTTATATTTTAGCTATTAAATATCTCTGGAAAAGACTCATGTGTTGAATCCTTGATGTCTGGTTGGTAGTACTATTGGAGGGTGACTGGATCATGAAGGCATTAATTTATTTCATTAATGGGTTTATTTCTTGGTGAGTTTAATAGATAAATAGAATACTGGAAGGAGACCTGGTTGAAGGACGGAGACCACTAGGAGTGTACTTTTGAAGGCTATATCTGTCCCTGGCTCCTGCCTCCTACTGTCTCTGCTTCCTGGACATCATGAGGTGAACAGTGTTCTTGCTGCATGATCCTGCTGCCTTTGTGTTCCTCCTAAACTCAGGCTCATCAAGATGACCATGACCTGCAACCTTTGAAATCAGGAGCCAAGATAAATCTTCCTCTCTCCCTTCCTCCCTCTCTCCCTTCTTTTCTTCCTTCCTTCCTTCCTTCCTTCCTTCCTTCCTTCCTTCCTTCCTTCCTTCCTTCCTTCCTTCCTTCCCTCCCTTACTTTTGTTTAATGGAGTTAGGGTTTATTTTGGCATACAGTTCCAAGTTACAGTCCATCATGTCATAGGAGGCTAGGATATCAGGGGCTTGAAGCATCTGGTCGTGTTTAGTCAACAGTCAGGAGGCAGAGGGAGATGAACGCTGCTGCTCAGCTAGCTTTCTTCCATTTATTTATACGGTCTAGAACCTCAGGCCATTGAATAGTGCTGTCCATACTTAAGGTGCATCTTCCCACCTTAATTAACCTATCATGGGCATCTCCAGAGGCTTTTGTCCTAGGTAATTCTAGTTCCTGTCAAGTTGAGCATATAGACCATCATAGTTCCTGTATTAGGCACAAGGCATTTCCTATCTTGCCAGTAACTACGCCATTACTTATTTCCTTCAAGCCATAGGTGGTTTGTCACAGCAACAGAAGGATGACGAAACACACACTGTTATCACTTAGAAGGCACAAATAGGTCTGAAACACAATTTTATTTTTTAAATATTATTAAAATATAGCTGGGCGTGGTAGCACATGCCTTTAGTGCCAGCACTCAGGAGGCAGAGGTAGGAGGATTGCCCTGAGTTCAAGGTCACCCTGAGATTACATAGTGAATTCGAGATCATCCTAGGCTAGAGTGAGACCCTCCCTACCTTGAAAAAACAAACAAGCAACAACAACTATATATATAGTTATGTATATATAGTTATATATAATATATATATAATATATAGTTATACATATATATAGTTATTTTATTTTATTTATTCATTTTTGAGCAGAGATATACACACAGAGAACGAAAAAGTGAGAGAGAGAGAGAAAACCAGGGTCACCACGTTGTGGGTCTGGCTTATGTGGGTCCTGGGGAATTGAACCCGGGGCCTTAGGCACTGGAGGCAAGTGCCTTAACCACTGAGCAATCTCTCCAGCCCTAAATATAGTTTTATATATATATATATATATATATATATATATATATACACATATATAGTATGTATGTATGTATATAGGTCTAAATGCCCTTTCTTTTTTTTAAACAATGAGTCTCAGAGATGTTCTGTGACCTGCAGACATCACAGAGCTGGTTCGTGATGGACTGGGACTGTAAGCTTGATTTTCTGAGTCCAGTGCCCTCTCCACTATAGGAATGATAGTGTAGATGGGAGAATAAACACAAATGCTTACTCTTGTAAGAAGCTGACTATCTGGTTAGTAGTAGCTCAGATCCCATTGTGTTTAATCTACCTGCAAAGCTTTCTTTCACCTTGTCAACCTGGCAGATACCTTTACATTTTCTAAAATCCCATCTCAGCGGTATTTGTGGTGTTCATCCGTGAAGCCTTCTCAAAGAAAGAATTACTTGCTTTCTCTTTTGTGCAGCCAATGGATCTGGCCACACTTGTCTCCCATACTTTATCAGGTTCAACCATAACTTTTGCTTTGCTTGTAGGTCTCTAAATTCAGCTGTGAGCTCCTAATATGAGAAGCTGTAGTTTATTTCTAATTTATATTCCTAGTGTTTAGCAAGGAATCTGGCGTACATCATGAACAGAGTCAATTCTGAGCAGTATGCATCCAGGTTCTGGGGAAAAGCCATAACTGAAAGTATTTACATTCAGGAGTGCTCAGAGAATATTAGAGCTAGAATGGATCTTTGAAATTCCTAAAATTTAATAGCCTGATTTTATATGTGAGCAAATCATGAATCCTGAGATATCAAGTTGATTTGCCCACGATTTCATATTCTGTTAGTGGCAGACACCAAGCTACTGACCACTTTCCAGCTATTCTACTGCTTCCATGATCCAAAGGAGGAACACTGATAACAGTGGAAGCAACACGCAGGGTTCAGAACACTGCTTTGCTGCCTCCAACCCCAGACCCTGCTCAAGAAACTAGGAGGGTTTAAACCAAAATTTGGTTGTGCTTATACTTGCCACTTACATGGAGTTATTTTCTTGACCAAACTGGTCTCAGGCTTGCTTGTTTTAAATGTCAGGTGCTAGGCCATAAGGCAATTAAAATAAATTTCTGCTCTAATACTGAAAACATAACTAAAACTAAACTTTTTGTAAAAATTTATTTTGTGTGTGTGTGTGTGTGTGTGTGTGTGTGTGTGTGTGTGTGTGTGTGAAAAACAGGGGCTTCTTACTATTTTGAACAAGGGCCATATGCATGCACCACTTTTTATGTTTGGTTTTATGTGGGTGACTTTGCAAGCAAGCATGTAGCCTCACTAAGCCATGCCCCTAGGCCCCACACATGCTTTTGCAGCCACAAAACAAATTTCAGAATGTGAGGCTTTCAGGGGGGTCTTTGGAGTCATCTAATTGTAGAAATACTAGGGAAAATACAAATTCCCAGTGTTCTAAGTCTACCTCCACCATTGTGTTGGTCTACCATCATGGATAAATCCCTGGATTTGCCGAATCTATCACTGCTGCCAATTAAGAGACCACGTGCCTTTATTACTCCACATATCCTCATAAGTGTGATGCAACCCAGGTTATGAGCATGTACCTCTGAGACAATAGGTGTACGGAAAATGGCAGTCTTCCTCTATAGAGTTTTTCTCCAAAACTCACAATTCCACTTTAATCAGGAGGAAAGCATAAAACAAACCCCACATGAGTGGCAGTCTATCAATTAGCTAACCAATACACAGAAAAACTATGTCAGGAACAACAAGAAAACATTGCACAACTATTGTCTCCCAGAGAGGACTAAAGAAACAAAATGGTTAATTGGGAGTGGCAAAATAGATCAGAAAAGAAACATTGTTGGAAATATTGGGATATTTAGAAAAATCTCAAAATTAGTTAATAGCTGCATACTCAGGTTAGTTTCTCAGTTGTGACCATATCCATATTCATGTAAGATGCTAACATTAACAGGAGTTGGATAAGAGGATATATATGATCACACTGTTATCTTGATGAGTTTTCCATAATCTCAAATTATTACAAAAGGGTTTTTTTTTCAAAGTTTATTTTAAAATATGACAAGTAGGACCCTAAAATGCAACAAATGGTATTCAGATGCTAAATGATGCTCGGATGTGAGGCTTATGTTGAAGAGTTTTAGGTGGATCAATCTGGCCTAGTATTTAATTCATGTTTTGATTTTCTGTTGTTTGGTTTGCATCTTAAGTAGAAACTCTGTAGATATGAACTCTATTATATCCAGGGAACAGTATCTTCTGGTAATCACATTTAAGTAATTTGTAATGAAAGTAGTAGATCAGAAGTAAAGTGCTCTGGTGTCCAGACCTGTTGCTATGCACTGGAAAATCTCATGTGGAAAAAATAGGCTAACAGTGCAAATGTGGTTCAGCTTGAATGAAATAACCTAAGCGACAACTATAAAATAACACATGCACCTGATGGGTCATTGTGTTTCGATGAGCTTTGGAGACAGTGTGTCTACGAAAGCTGAATCATCATCATCCCCCAAGGTCCATGCTTTAGATGGAAATACCCCATCCATACCTGACATGGAAAAGGAGACTTTGAAGGTATGACTCGATTAAGAATCTTGAAATGAGGAGAATATCTGAGGTTATCTACCTGGACTGGATGGATTTTGATCACAAGGGGTTTCATTTGATTTATTTTGCTTTGTTTCACACTCAGGTGTAACCCAGGGTGATTTGGAACTCCCACACTGGTTCCAAATTCATGCCTCTCCTACTTCAGTCTCTCAAGTGCTGGGACTATAGGTGTATGCCACCATGCCCAGCAAGGGTTCTTATGTTAGAATGCAGATGCTATCACTTTAAGAGGTCCTGCTATCTAAGCTGAGGCAACCTTGAATTATAACTATCTTACCTAGAGCCACCCAGTTATCAGGAGCCTAGAGCAGAGCAGCCTCTCTGCCTTAGAGACCTTGAAGAGCCAGAGACCTTCTTTATGTCCCCTTCTCTCCTCCACTGTCTCCTCCACCTGTCTCATGTAGTCTGTGTGCAGGTATGCCTCTTTCCCCAGAAACACAAAGACCCACTTTGCTTCATTCCTTATATTCCTGCATTCCTGCCCCCTCTTTCTCATATTAGGACCATACAATGCCCCCTGTGGCATGGTGCTGTAACTCTCCTAATAAAGCTCCAATCCTAAAAGGGTACTTCATCTCAGGGCCTCTCACCTATCACTTGTTAAGTGGGAGGCAGAAATAAATGTCGGAGTGAGGGAAGGAAATTTGCTAATGGCAGCAAAGGCCAGAGTCAAGCCAGGAAGGGAACAAGAGGCAAGGGACGCAGAGGCTTCCAGAAGGTATGCAGGCCTATGGACACCTTGATTTCATGACTTCCAATCTTCAGAACTTCAAGACAGTATGTCTGGATTACTTTCAGCCATTAAATTTGAGGTTATTGGGATGGAGAGATGGTTCAGCACTTAAGGCACTTGCCCACAAAGCCTAACAACCCTAGTTTGATTCCCCAGTGCCAGATGCACAGGGCGGCACATGCATCTGGAGTTCCTTTGCAGTGGCTGGAGGCCCTGCATGCCCATTCTCTCTCTCTCCCTCTCTCTCTCTCTCTCTCTCTCTCTCTCTCTCTCTCTCTCTCTCCCTCTCTCTCCTTCTCTCTCTCCCTCTCTCTCTTGACTCTCTCAGCTTGCAAATAATTTTTTTAAAAAAATTGTGGTTATTTGTTGCAGCAGCCACAGGAAACTATTACATTGACTTTCTGTATTGCTTAATTGGGATGGATGGAAGGGCGCTGGAGGGTTGATGAACTCACTGGCAGTGAGGATTTATCCACTTTCTTTCCTTTAGGAGGAGACTGAATGGGGGTTGGGAGGTGCCCCCCCAGTTAATTCCTGAGGGGAGAAAACATATATCCTCAGCTATACATCTGTCAGAGCCTGAGTAACTCTCAACTGGAGCAGGGGACAGGAGGGACAAGGGGGAACCACCAACTGTGCCTGAGCCAGCAGTCAAAATTGGCATGGACACCAATCATCGGCACAGTAGCCTGAAGGGGAGAGACAATAGGAGCAAAATCTCAAGTCAGAGGATAAAATGACCAGGAATATGAGGGCAGGAGGACCTGAACCCTCAGTAGGAGGGATAAACTGAGGCCCAGTTTAGACGATCTTTAGGGGATGCTACTAAAGGCAGCCTCTCTGTGGCCTTGCCCACTCAACAAGTGCTTTCTTTCTTTGTTTCTGCAATGAAGGACAGCTCAATGCGACTGCAAGTTGCCCCAACCACACCCTATGAGTTATATAGAACAGCTCCCCTGTCCCTTGTCATCTACATATCACAAATTTGGGAAGAATTCTGAGGAGCTTCATCTCCAAATGCCACTCTGTGGCCAGTTTGCATTGAACATTCAACAGCAATCTGTCTTATTTACAAAAGAATGAGGGTCTCTGTGATTGGCTAAATTCCAAGACAACCCAAGGGTTCTTAGCTTCCACAAGCCACAACTTTGAATAAAGGTGAGATATTTTTCCCCCAATTGATTTCCCCATTGATGACAATGACATTTTATCTTTCTGATTACTTAATCTGATAAAGAAGAAAATAAATTATACAAATGTAAATAATATTATCCATCCATTGACTATGAGTTAATCAATAAGTAGTATTACTGGAAGAGCTTCATTGTCAAAGAGAAAGAGTCGAAAACTTCTAGTATGCAGATTCATACTAGAACTATCTTCTCCCAAGGCTTCCTTCGGTCATGTCTGAGCATGGCTTCAGATAAGCATGCCTTCAGACTGACACCTGACCCAGCCTATGAGATTCCTCCCAGAGGACCCAGCTAAGCCATGACCACCCAATTACACTGCCCAGTAAGTGTGTGTCATTTTAAGTTGCTAAGTAAATGGCTATTATTACCCAGTGACAGATAACCACTTCAGGCACTGTTTACTGAATGGAGCCTGTAGGACCCTAGGAGGCCATCTTAGATCAGCAAGAAGCCCCACTTTCCAGCTTTTTCTCTCTCTTCCCTAGGCTTGTTGGGAAAAGAGGAGCTTCTATACCCATCTATACTCATAACTAGTTCTAGAATAGGACTTTTTGAACAAAGAAAACTGGCCAATTTGAAAACCATGATTAATTAGACACCAATTGCAGCCAGAGGTGGCTGGATATAATTACCTTCATCTTCTAACAGTCTTGAGATTTAAAGACCATCCAGCAAAGAAAGGTTGGAAAACAGTGTGCTGAGAGTGTTGACTGGCCTGGGTGGGGCATTTCTAGTCAGTTTGAGAGAATCAACAGAGGATGGCATGGGTTGCCAACAAAACCTCTTTAGTCTTGATCAAAAATAACAGATACCAGTGTCACTCTGGATCATTCGGATGGCCAAGGGCTCAGGTTTAAGATCTTGTAGTGATTCACAGACCACATCATTTGTAATTGTTCATTCTCCTCCACTTATTCCCAGGATCTCTAGGCAAACCCTGAGAATGGTCCAGAAGATACTCCATGAACCAGCCCTGACCACTACCAAAGTCAGACCACCTCATCACTGTCTCTTTACAGTCTGCCCACACCTGTCCCCTGTTTCTTATACATGTCACACACGTGCTTGCCTCTGCACCATCGTGCAGGTTCATACTTGTAAACCCACCTTACATGAGTAGTTTCCCTCCTACACTGAGACTTAGATTCCTGTGGCATCCAAGGGACACCCTTCCTGACCTGCAGACTGTTTCTGTTTCTGCTGGACCTTGCAGGGCTTCCCCTTTGCAGAAGGCAGTGGGGTTCTGCTTATCAATATTATTATAGGATTATTATTTATAGGCATCAACTTTAAGAGATGAACAGCTTTCTGCAGAGTTGGGACTTCCTTTTGGTCTTTTTTTCTTTCTCACTTTTCAAAAAAGTTTATTTATTTGCAAGCAGAGAGAGAGAGAAAGAGAGGGAGAGAAAGAAAGAGAGAGAAAGAGAGAAAAGGAGGGGGAAGAATGAGTGTCAGGGCCTTCTGCCACTGCAAATGACCTATAGAAGCAAGTGCCATTCTGTGCATCTGGCTTTATGTGGGGACTAGGAAATCCAACCTAGCACTCCATGATCAGGGCCCTGCTGCTATTTTATCACAATTTCTTCCAAATTGAAACATCCCATTCTGAAGGAAGTTTGGTTAAGAGATGGGAAGTAAGTGAAACTTACTGGTCTAGGGAAGTTCTTGAAATTTACAAGATTCACAAGAACCCTCCCAAAATATGTATCAACAGGAACAAATGCTGGGCAGAAGAGAATCCCTGATTCTGTTGCCTGCAAGTCTTGCAGGGATGCAATTTTTGTGCTCTGGTGGGCTTTACAGGAATGCAGCTGCCTTATGTCATTCATTCTCCTCGAAGTGACCCTACAATGGGTAAGAAATCCTGCCAAACTCACTTCCTGGACTTTGATGCAATCTTTATTTTGGTCTGTTGTTGGTCCCTTCTCTGGCTGTTCATGTCTTCTTTGGAATAATCACTCAATAGCTACCCTCTCAGCCTTAATTCACTGACCCTTTCTCGCTCTAGGAAGCCACAACTGTCCATGTGTTCAGACCTCTGTCCATCTTGTTTCTCTTTCTGAAATACTTCCTCATATTGGCTTCTCTAGCAGAAGTTGACTGACTCTCAAGGATCTGGCTGTTTTACAGTGCCCTCTTTGCCTTCTTGGAATTGATAATTTAAAAAAAATGTTTTATTTATTTATCTTTCAAGGAGAGAGAGAGAGAGAGAGAGAGAGAGAGAGAGAGAGAGGATACCAGGGCCACCACCTTGTGGGTCTGGTTTATATGGGTCCTGGGGAATTGAACCCAGGGCCTTAGGCACTGGAGGCAAGTGCCTTATCCACTGAGCCATCACTCCAGCCCTTGGAATTGATAATTTTGAAATGCCTTCTATGAGAATCCTGGAAACATGGTAAGATAGCAGACATTTATGTGTTTCTTGCCCACTGCCTCAGGTACTGGAGACCACAGTGGAAACTCCTTTAGAACTCTGCCACCGAGGGCCAAATATGGCTAAGCTGAAAGCAGGTCCAGGGAGAGCTTACTGGACAAATGAGCTGAGGAGGTCATGGCCAGTGACCTGGAGGTAGCAGAAGAGGAGGGGGGGGACTCTCTCCTGATCCAGAGTTCATAAAATTCTGATTCATACTTCAGAAGGGAAGTGTTCCCCACATTTTACTCTTCCAGCCTTCAAAGGAGATAAAGTCTTCCCTTCCAAACACTCTGCATAAAGCGGGCACTAGGGCTGAGCAGTGGCTTTAGTTTTATGCAATTGACTCTCACACTAGATTGTAAGCTCCCAGAAGTTAGAAATCATCTCTTTTTGCAATAACAGTCCTTAGTATATGTGTCTCCTCCACACAGAAAATACTAATTTTCCTATGGCTTTGGATAAATAGATGGTGAAGAGTTTCATTTTTTTTGACACACATTTTGCTGAAGTGTGATAAATGCATGTGTGCATTTCTGCTAAATTGCAAATGTGTTACATACATATATATGTGATATATATTTATAACAAACACATCTTAATATTTTTATAAATATGTTTTAAGTGGTACCAAACAAGCTGTTAATTCCTCAACAACATGATTAACATACTATTCTTGGTTTCATAGTCTTTGTTTTAGATATTTGTCATTCCTCATCTGGACAATTAAAAACAAAAACACCTCATTGATTTTTGTGTCTTTGTTATCTTCATTGAAATTCAGTTCATTCTGTCCACTGTGGCCATAACTAGTTTTCCAAAATGCCCTTGAATTGCTTCTCCATGGCTTCAAAATGTCCTATAAACCTTCCCTTTTTAGAAAGGTTGTCTAAAGCCTTTAACATTGAACCAGAACAGTATTATAATCTGGCCCCTACCAGTCATGCTGGTCTCTTCCTTCATCACATGTACTCAATTCTCTTCAGGCAGGCAGAAGCACCCACCACTGCCCAGAACCAATGTGCATTTTCACTTTTCTTTGCCTGAGCTGTGTGGCTTTCCTCATCTCCTTCTTCATCTCTACTTGGAGTGGTCCTGAGCATCAGTAAGTGCAGGTTCTAATTTCCTTCCCTCCTTCAGCCTTGAACACTCAAATCTGGAAGGATACTTTAGACCGACAATAACAGAGAGACCATTACCAAGTGCCTCAAACAAGAAGAAGTCTACAATCTCGCTGAATAAAGTCAGTGATGAGGTAGTTCCACAGTTAATTCACCCCTCAACTGGGCCACAAAAGATATGGACTTTTTCTTGCTTTCCATTTTGCCATCTTGAGTGTTGCTCTTGTCCCCAAGTTTATTCAGCAACTTGCTTTCATAATAATAGGCCATGGTAGAATGAGTCACACCTTCAGGTCTGCATTAGTTCTCTGGGGAAACAGAACTGGTAGAATGGGAGGGGAGGCATGGAGAGAGCGGGGAGAGACACAAGAAACTAGTGTACATAATTATGGAGTCTGACCAACTTGAAAGATGCCTTCATTAAGAAATGCTTTTAATAGCAACATCTGGACATGTTTGGCCAAACATCTGTTAGCATGGTCTATTCAAGTAGACACAATGGTGAACCATAACAATATCTCTACTAATTATGGCAAAAAAAAGAAATATTAGCTAAGAGCCCGAGAAGGGCCTTATTTCATGAGTACATGGTTCTATGAGGGGTGAACAGTCAAACAGAATTGGGACTTGGCCTGAAAGGCTGAACTTGCTGAAATTAGGTCAGATGAAGGCTTATATAACAGGCAAATAAGGAGGCCTGATAAGCATCATGCCAGCAGAATATTAATATTTATACTTTGTATAAAGCCCATTGGAACACTGGATTCTCTGGAGTCCTGGTACTATGGTGAATCTTGCATCGTGAATTGGCTACCTCCTTATCAAATCCACACATGGTGCTTTGTCTCAGGTAAGTGCTTCTGTTGACTAAAGTGGGCTCTTCTCTTGGGGTGTAAAGTGAACCTTTCACTTGCTCCTGCTGTGTTGTACCTACATGCTTCCCTCTTCTACAAACCTCACTGACATCACTGATTCACAGGGGTAACATCAAACAAGCCTCAGCTGGACACGAGGAAAACAAAAACATTTTAAAATCAATATTCAAAGGAAAGAAAAGATTCTTCTCTGTGGTTGTCTTAAAATTAGCAACCAAATCAAAACAGTGCCTTGAACATGGGTAAGGAGAGAATATGACAACAGAAGGAAAGACAGAAGAAAGGGCAGAATCTTGCAGGGACCATGCAAGAGTGTATCATTGACTACAAATCCCCCTGTAGAAGTAACTAAGGAAGACATAACCTGGAGGGAATCTCCCCTGTTGCTCTCTTCCCATACTCATAGCCACAAAAATAGAATTATAATTGGAATGTCTAAAAGGTCTTGAATATGAACAACAGATTCTCCACCATAAAATGTAGTCGTTCTATATATTTTAGGACTAAATGACAGGTATCTGTATCACTTCATACAGAAATACTTCATGTGGCTTATATCATTATGAGATTATTATTTAAATAATTAGCCTTTTCTTGGTGAATTAAGCCCAGTTTTTATGTACACTGGGCCAAAGAATAAACGTGTCATAGTACATTTATCAAGTTAATAACAGTGATCATTGAGGCTGTCAGCCAGCTGGCTTTTTTCCTGGGTTACTCACTCTCCTTCACCCTGACTATCTTCTTCCTATTAAAAAGCTATAGCAAAAATATAAAATAAAATAAGAAGCTGTAATACTTGTTATTGCACTATGATATGAATGAAAGAAGAGAAACTCAGAGAAGTCTGGCAAATTGCTTATCTTTATATAGCTTATGTAACAGATACTACAGAAGAACAGAGAAAAAAGTTGTGTTAGAAGTTAAAGGCTCTTGCTTGCAAAGCCTGATGGCCTGGGTTCAATTCCTCCGTACCCATGTAAATCCACAAAATTTCGTTTGCTGTGGCTAAAGGACGTGTCATGCCCATACTCACTCTCTCTCTCCTTCTCTCTCTCAGTCTGTCTCTTTCACTCTCTCTCTCAAATACATAAATAAAACATTTTTAAAAGACATAGAATAAACCCAGTGACCTTGATCACTGCATGATCTACAACTATGGAAACCTCAGATGACACCTTAGTTTCTCTGTTCTCAGTACCAGGGTGGGTGAGAACCACACATTGACCCCTCTTTCGATCTCCCTTTCTGTCTCTCCCTCATCTAATCAGTGAAAAATGCATGGGAACATGTCACCATTTCTTTCCATTTTTCCCCTTAACAGTCTTGCCTCTTTCCTTTGCCTCTCTCGTCACAGAGGTCTTGAATGACAAAGACTTTAATGAGGGTAAGAGAGCTGGAAGAAAACGTGGATCATCCAACTTCCTTTTAAATTAAAGTCATGATTTGATTCTGGCTCTAACCTGTCTTTGGTTCCCCGTCCTCTGTCCCCCATGCTGGCAGCATCCAGTTTACCTGTTATTTTTAGCCAGTGCTTGGCTGGATCACTCGAGACCTGAGCATGAATGCTATTGAAGTGACATCTCTGACAGCAAGCTTCATTGCCACGGTTAGCCTTTATAGCTCTGTTACTTTAATGTTCAGAAACATTCCTTCCTCATTTAACCAAACGTGGGCAGACGGAGCAACTGTCCTCAATCTCCCACATCCTCTTCCCAGAGGAACTTCTTAAAGATGGAAGGACCTTCACATTATAGGCTCATAAGAAATATGCTTTCTGATTAAGTTACTGCTCATTTAGTAAGCTTTTTAAAAATGAAACATTCATCGAACATAGAATTAGACTCTGTTGCATTTTAGGATACATTCCATGCCATGTAGCAAATGTAAAATTCTAGAAGTAGCACCAGTTTTCGCCTAAATTCTGTTTTTAAAGTTTTTAACATTTTTAATTTAATTACACATATGTATGGGGTATATAATGTGATACTTTGATACATCAGAATATTTAGCATTTCCATCTCCTAGAAACATTTAAGGACAAAGTTCTTTTAGAAAAAGAAATCAAAGGAAATCAACAACAATGAATGTGAAGTTACCTGGAACAAAGCTTCCCTGGACCACCTCCTTGTACGCCCACCAGCCTTCATGGATTTTTGGTGAATTCTGTTGAGCTAAAAAAAGAAAAAAGAAAATGAGAAGAGAGACTAAGGTGATAGTGTTAAAAACTGGGTTCTGGTTGTCCACACAAGAAGGGTAAACATCCACAAAATAACCCTTTTATGGCCTAACGAATCCTTAGGAAGCTGGTCAAAACGGGAGATTCATATCCACATCAGAACTTCAGGGCAGAAAGAAGGCAATGTTTGGGGGCTCCACTACTCCTCCTTTTTCTTCTCTCTTTTTCAAATATATCACCACCTTGTCATGAATTTTTATTAAAAATACTTTGATATTTTGGTAAAAGATACTAATTATGTTTTACTGTGGGACCCTGCTGAGAGGAACGGAGGACATAGGGTTAAAGGAAAGTTGAGACTGGACTGAAACCCTGATAATCTCATCCTAAAACCAGCAGGAGTTTCGCTGTCTCCTTTCCTCCCCAAATTCCAGCCACCTGGTGGGCCCCAGTAAACCCTGATAAGTCCAGACAATTCAAGGCCTGAGTTTATTGGAGTTCACATAATTCAACTATAAGGTAATAACAAGCCTAGGCAATAAGAAAGTTTGAAGATCACAGCTCCTTTATAGCCACCGCCATCTGTTACATGCCCAGAGTCATGTAACTCCCACCACCTGGGGCTGAGAATGTCCTTCCAACCTATCTAAGCAAACCACACATAGATAGGTTACTGGCCCCTGCCAATCCTTTCACGAAGTATCCACAGACCACCCTGCCCCTGCCAGTTCCCTTGCTGCTTATGCCCCGCCTCTCCTTTTCCCTCCTAAATAAAAGCACCCTCCCCAACCTAATAAATGAGCTGTTCACTGCAACTGTCACCTGAGAGTTTGTCCTCTCGTCAGCTCACCACTATCCCAAGACTCTGTTCACCCAGCTCCATGGATGAACAGGGGTTAGTGTACAATAGCCCCCCAAGTAATCCATGGACCAGATTTTACCACTTCTGAATGATCACCATGTCTGAATGATCTCCTCTCACCTCTCTACATTCCCAAGCATATACATATGTGCTCACGCCCCCTGCTAAACTCAAGGACAGGGAGCAGATTGTATGTTGGGGCCAGGCAAGAATGCTAATTCTGCATAAAGGCTGTGCTAGGAGAGGTGGAGAGTTTGCCGAAGGAGCCAAGCTAGAAGGCTGAAGGATAGCCACTTAGATTTCCCAGAGATCTCGAAAAACAAAATTAAAAAGATAAATAACCATAGTGTAGGTTTGGACATCACAGAGGGAAAAGGTAGAAGACTCATGCTTCAAAGAAATACAGGAATCTGTGAGGTCATACTGACATGGTGTGAGAACAATCCTTGAGTTTATAAAATAGGACAGGACAATTGAGACATTCAATTGTATATTCATACATGCCTCTAAGCATAGGTGGCATGCAAATATGTGTTTGCTCTTTTATTAATGAAACTGCACTGATATTTCAATTTTTGGTCTCACTGGAGAAAACTAAAGTTGATTTAATGATACTTAGAGTTTGACTTAAACCAAATGCTAAACTTTTATTTATTTAAATCTTAAATATTTTTTCAAACCCTAGCTTTCAGTTGCACCTTCTGGATCCAATAGAAGGACATAGACCATGGCTTTCAAAACAAGACTGGAGAGATGACTTGCTCAGCTCTCTTGGTTTCTAAATGCACTTATGATGCCTAGCTCCTTGATTTCCCAAAGCATAGGGAAGACAATTTTTTTTCCTGTCTATGACACCAATCCATGTGCTCTGTATCAAGAGTTATTGACATAGGATAAATGTCAAAGAGAAGTCAAATTTGGTACAGATAGTAGAGTAGGAGACTTCAGAAACATATGAAAAGAGACAGAACTTATTTGAGGCTCTAGAAAGCTAATTAACACCTTTAAGCTCTCAGCAGGTATCTACAGAATGGCAGCTCACTGGATCGCCTGGTATTCTGGATTCTTTTGATGTACAGAGTAGATCCTCACCAGATTAAGAGTTACACTGTGAGCAGAATTCACCAAGTGGCTGGACAATGGACTGTTCTCTTGACTAGAGGGAAACGGGTTCAAATTCAGAAAGCATTCTGACTTATTTTCTCTGAGCCTTGTCACTTCACTATATGCCCTCCTTATCCTCCTGAATTAATTGACGGGTCATTGCTGCTGGAGCATAGAGGGGATTCCCGGAGACTTAAAAATTCATGAGGCCAGAGAATACATAATGTGCACAGAGCTAATGGTCTTTTTAAAAAAAACACTCTGTAATGCTCATCTGGATGCAATTAAATGCAATTCATAGGCTGTACCACCCATCTAAACAAACCAAGTCAAAACTAAATCTTGATATTTTAACAAATGATATGTAAGTCCAACTCTGTTGGTCACAGAGCATGTCCCCAGCCGGGAACAGATGTGTAGTTCTTCAAGTCTGAGAGCACTAATTCAGAAAACGTTACCTCCTCATTTAGCATCAGAGATACAAGCCAGGAGGTTGTCATGATCTCAGACAGGACTGCTCCATTTTACCAAAACTAGCATATTTCATCCAATCAGGGTTGTTATTGAGAAGTTTCAATAAGGAACACAGCTTTCCTCTTTATTCTTAGAGAAGTTGTTTGGGAAGCTGTATATTTTCTTTCATGAGTTCCATTATTTAAATACAGATCCATGTAACACTCCACAATTTGTAGTTGTTTATGCAATTTTTTAAACCAAAGTATTTTTACAAACATCTTTGATTACAGTGTTTACACACTTCATTTCAAAAATTCAGCATAGTGCTTTTACTATGACATAATCAAGAAATGAAAGAAATAAAATTTATAATAAAACCTATTTCAGTGTGTAAAAGCTTACATGGCACACGAAACTACCGAGTAGCCAATGAGTTCTTGCCATTCAGAAAATGTCTCTTTGCTTATTTTTTTAGGGCCCAAGAGCAAAGAATGGTTTTACATTTTGAAATGGTTGAAAAATAAAATCAATCAATGACAGTAATTTGTGACATGTGAACAAATCTCAGGGATCACTGATTATTTTGGCTGTAGTGAGATTTATTTGATTACCTACTGTCTATTATTGGATTTCTATAAGTACAGTAACAGATCTGAATTGTTAACAAGAGAAACCATTTGGTTTACAAAGCCTGAAATTTTTTCTCTATGTGGTGAGTTGATATAAAATGCTCCCCATAGCTTCAAATGTTTATGATTAAGCCTCCTACTTAATCCCCGGCATGGAGCCTATGAGATATGGAATATTTCTGGAGGAAGTGTGTTACTGAGGGTGGGCCTTGGGATTTTATAGTCGACCCTTGCTTGCCAGCGCTGACTAACATACTCTTGCTGCTTCTCCCAGCTGTTGTGATGAGATATGACACACAGCTGTCTGCTGTTGCTGTGCTCTCTCTGCCATGATGAAACTTCCCTTTGAGACAATAAGCCAAAATAATCCCTACCATTCCATAAACTGCTTTTGGTTCTGTCTTTTGTCCCAGAAACAAGTAAGTAACTGTTACACTGAAAAACTAAATAAATAAAAAGTGTTGGCTGCTAATTTACACACATAATTTCAAAAAGAAAACCAATATGAATATAATCTTTTAAATGAAATATAAATGAGAATTCCAAGGGAAATGATTTATAAGAAAACACTGTATGTTTCAACATGTAAATAGTTGGGCATGACACACCTGACCATAAAATAAAGAAGATGACTATTTGACTAAAACATGAATAAATAATATCTTTTAAAAATATTTTATTTATTCATTTTCAAGGAGCGAGAGAAAGAGAGAGAGAGAGAGAGAGAGAGAGAGAGAGAGAGAGAGAGAGAGAGAGAGAGAGAGAGAGAATGAGCGATCTCCAGGGCCACCACCTTGTGGGGCTGGCTTATGTGAGTCCTGGGGAATTGAACCAGGGGCCTTAGGCACTGGAGGCGAGTGCTTTAACCGCTGAGCAATCTCTCCAGCCTGAATAAGTAATATTTTTGCATTATATAGTAGATTTCCAAACACATGAATGGCATTGGTTTCGTGGAAATAATCATCACAATGTATGGAAAAAAATAAAGTACCACACTCTCATCTTACACAGCCTTTGCATTGCTGAAGAACAGAGTGTATTAAAAGTTTAAAAGAGAAGCCTTGTGCTCATCTGAAAAATAAGAGTTTGTAAGTTTAGATTGTAAAAGACTTTTTCACTGGAATGTCTGCAGGGACAAGGGGTAATTAATCATTGTTTGGAACTGTCTCCTATATGAGAGAGCAGCACATAGCATCCATGCACCCCTCTTCACTGGTGCTAATTGCAATCTCTTTCATTATAATATTCTCAAGAGCCCTCATTAATTTCCAGAATATTTCCATAGGAACCGTGACACCCTATTGACAGTCACTGACCTATGGGACTATTTACACCATTATTGATGTCTTCTAAATGAGCTAGAGTGAAACATTATTTTGAACATTAAACAGAGGGTGATGTTTCATCTAAGTAGGTAAAAAAGAAAAAGTTATGCCTTTTGAGGAGAGTAGATGGTTTTGGACACTTCAGGGGATAGGCTGTGAATAAATGGAGAGAAGCCACCTCCTCAGGTGGCTGACTACAGAAAGGCCTTGAACTTTCAGTTCAGAGAAAGAAAGAATGGACATTTTAGAAAGCAGAATGGAATAAGAGTGAGTTCAGAGCTCTTTACAGAGGATTCAACTCCAAGTACTGAGTGAGTGCAAATACAGGGACTATACCTGTGGCTTAAAACATAGAACCTTAAAAATATAAGCTGTACTTTGACCACAAGATAATCTAAAGTGAAAAAGAGGAAGACAGAAAGAGAAAGAATATGACCCAATGGCAGAGGGAGGGAGGTGGAGAAGGGGCAGAGACTCAAAAACACAATTAGTAGTGCACTGATCATTGAACAGAATTTCAGTCCAACAACACCAGAATTGTGGAGTCCACATACCATGTAGGTGCCCAGAAAATACTTTTCTTTTGGTATTGAACTTGAATAGTGTCAGGGGATTATTTTTAAAAGCTTGTGGAGTCATGTCTCAGCATCTCTAGAGGCAAAGGTCCCTCCCTGCATGGCCATTCTGTGTATGGCCAAATGAATGGAACAGACAGTTCTCAAAAGGGAATTACAAGTCAAAATTACTTAAATGCACTTAAAATTTTCAGCTGTCATTAAGAAAACAATTTTCAACAAATGTTCGTGAGGATGTGGACAAGGGGGGAAGATTTAACCAACACATACTGGTGATAAGAATGTAAATTAGTTCAGCTGCTATGAAAAATCAGTATAGATATTCCTCAAAAAACTAAAATAGAAATGCCATATGACCCAGCTTTATCACTCCTGGGAATATACTCAAAGAAATCTCAGTCAACATACAACAGAGACACCTGTACATCCATGATTATTGCAGCACGGATTCACAATAGTTAATTATGGAATCAGTCCAGATTTCCATTAAGAGATAAAGAAATGGTGATATAAAGAAAGACATCATGTTACTTGCTGAAAAATGAATCATGGAGACCATCATATTAAGGGGAATAAGTCAGATTCAGGAAGACAAATACTTGTTTCTTTCTCATATGTGGATCATAGAATATATATATATATATATATGTGTGTGTGTGTGTGTGTGTGTGTGTGTGTAATCAATAATATATGTGATGTTAAAATAGAAGTGAGATTAAGAACAAAGAGACAAGCAGGGGAAGGGGAAGAAATATAAGATTATGGAGATGAATATGGTTCAGGTACACGATATATTTAACTACAAATGTTTTTAAGAAACCCATCACTATGTCCAACAAATGTATGCTGAGAAACATACATCTGTCTATATCTAAACTGTAGCCTTGTTTTGCATACACTTGCAACCTCAATATCTCCATATTTTTTCTGTTGCCATTTGACCATATCCTTAAGCAATTGTCTTGTTGCAAAAGATAAAGCAAGAAGGAAAAACAAAGAGCAAAGGTGCTTACTGTCAAGGTGGTAAAAAGTGAGAACTAATTCCAATAAAATCTTGAGTAAAATGATTAGATTTTTAGATTTTTCTATGCATTAATAATTTCTCTCCATCTATCTGTCTCTGCAAATATTTGTACACACACACACACACACACCTTTATAAAGCTCCATTGGTCTGACTGAAACATCAACGTAAATAAAACTTGCAGAAAGAAAGAAATAAAGCCAATCCTGGATATTTAAGAGCCATAAGCCGTGGTCATTCCAACTCTACCAACGAACTATAGGTGGAGAGCTGACATTCCAGCAAGAGATGAACCACCCCAGGCCTATTGTGTTGGCCCCAAATGAAACCTTTGAGAGAGTGATGGGATAAGCAAGAGACCTATCACCACAGCTAATCAGTCAACCCAGGTGTGTTGCAGTCAGCTTTCTAGTTGCTGCCCAGAAAGAACCCAAACAAAAGCGGCTTGTGGAGGAATGGGTTTATTTGGCTTACGGACTCGAGGGGAGACTCCATCCTGGCAGGG
>PVHP010019788.1:0-31413 GCA_004024765.1 Zapus hudsonius
TACCAAGGGGCGATGAAGATTTGATTTATCTATTTATTTGCCTCATTGCTGGGACTTTCAGTTCCCAGCCCAATATATGACACAGCATAGTAAGCCTGGCTGGCTTCTTTTTTTCACTTTCACCGGAGAAAAGGGAATGACTTCACCTTTCTAAGGTGTTTGCTTTGCATGGGAGGGTTCCAGCTGTCACGTGACCCTGTGGAGCCTCGGGAATGCCTTCGTAGAATATTAACAGCAAATTGTTGCATTTGCTCCGCTTGTCTTGTCTCCCTGAATTAGGCTAGGAAAGCAAGCGAATGGATGATTTTAACCGACTCTGGAAGTAGAATGTCTGGGGACACAAACATGGGGTGCAATAAATCTGGGTGCACTTCCAGGGCTGCAGAATGTCAGTCATATGGAGATGCTGGTTTGTTGTGTGGGGGTGTCCACTTGTAGACCTCTTAGGCACCGTACCCAGGGGATTTAAATTTGGGTTTGAATTTGAAGTTGGGGGGACACCGTATGTTTGGAACAACTTGTCATGCCCCATCTTACAGAGGATGGTGATCTCTCTGCTGCTGATGGCTCACGCCGTGGTAATGGGACAATACCAATGGCGTTGTTTCTTGGTCACTTAGCTTAGGTCTGGCTTGTGTAGATGAAAAGGGTTAAGACACGGGTTTCGTTCGTGTGAATGCGTGCGCTGCTTGGTGGGGTTTTTTCCCCCTGTGCGTTTCTGTACGGCTCTTCTGACACTTTATAATTTATATTCCCTCTGGTTGAAATCCCCAGCAGTCGAATTCTGGTGTTGGAGGGATTAGCTATTGAACAAAACTTCTCATTCATGGCCGAAGATCAGATTTGGTTTGGAAACTGAACAGTTTGGACCAGTTTCTGGCTTGGGCCCTTGGAGGGATTTTTTTTTTTCCTTTTTGTTTTATTTGTGGGCCTCTGTAGCCCATTTGGCACAGGTCTGCTCATGAACACTACCGTTAACCTTTTGAACCCTTTACTGTATCTTTGAAAGGCATCTTTCTTTCTGAGTAGATTTTCTACTGGGTAAAATACTAGCGTTTGAATGACAGCTTTCTTGTAAGACTAGTCTATGATTCCCTAGCTTGGAGGAGCTTGGAGGAGGTCAACCTGGACCACACGGTGAGACTTGGCCTCAAAAAACAAGACCATGGTGGCTCAGAAGGGGAAGATAGGAGGATCACTGTGAGTTTGAGGCCAGCCTGGGCTACAGAGTAATAGGTCAGCCTGGGCTAGAGTGAGATCCTGCCTCAAAACAAACAACACAGTGATTGGAAAATTAGTGATCTATTGAAACTCAGAGAGCTTTATCAAACCTTAGGCCCTCAGCAAGTGTGCCGTGGGCCAGGCCTGTTGATTCCAAAGCCCTAGTTTATGGCACCCTGGGTAACCAATCTTCCCTTGCTTTGAAGCACCGCGAAATCCTTCCTTGGCTGGGTTACTCATGACACTCACTCTCAGATGGAGTGAGGCATTGTGTGCTGGGGACAGGGGCTCCTTGGCCACTCCGCTCTGTCTTTAAGTGTGGAGAGAGGGTCATGGGAATCCACCTGCTATGGTCACTTTCTCACCTGGCAACAGTTAGCGGCTTTAGTGGCTTTGTGGCAGGCTCTTGAGATGTCTGTCACATTTTGTGTGTATTTGCCAGTCTCTGCTCCTCCCTCGACAGCAAACACGTAGACTTAACCTTGGGCACACACACCATATTATTTCTCTCCTTTGAAGGTGTGGACCATATTAAGACACATTGTTGCTTTACGTGTCAAATTGCAAGGTGCTGTCAGTTTTATGAAGCAGCTTTTTTTTTTTGAGAGATGCTAAAATTTGAAAACAAGGATGTTTTCGAATTGATGAGTCATAGCAATTAGAAACCTGGGTACCTTAAGCCTTCAGTTTCAATCTCCCTGGTTGTTCACTTTCTTGACAGGGATGTTTGGACTTGAACTCAGGGCCCTGTACATATTTGATGGATTTTCTTCTACCAAGCTCATGGCCAGACCCAGCTCAGCATTTTTGCATTGGATTTCTGCCCGTGTCTGAGAAAAAGCTAGAGTGAGGGAAATGATGGGTGTTCACAAGAAACCAGGAGCCTAGAGAACAGAGCACCTGAATAGCCAGACATGGAGAAAGAATCCAAGGAGAGCCTAGGTTTTAAGGCTACACCTCAATGCGGTTTGTTTGTTTGTTTGTTTGTTTGTTTCTGCAGTGCTGGGCCTGCCTGGCTTTCCCACGGACATACTCTCCCAGCCAGGCAGGTTTGTACACTGGCAGATGCAAGAAGGGTTATCGCTGACATTTTTATTTATATTGTTTTATTTTCAGAATACTTAAAATTTGAATTATATCCTTACTGGAAAGCATCTCCCTAAAAGTGAAGGAATAAAAATAAATTTGTTCAAAGGGCTGAGGTCAGTAGCAAGGTGAAAATCCTCCGATGATCGCAGTTCCTTTAGCCAAACACACTTGGACTCAAATGACTCTAGGTATTAGAGGAAGAGCATATTGCCTTTTAAAAAACTTTAAAATTTCAAGTTAAAAAGATGAACTAAGTAGATTTTGTTGAATAACAGTGTGGAGGGAAGGGAAGACAGTGTAGGAGGAAGAGAGAGGTCTTACAAATTTTCAAATGGGGTGTCGCAGGTGTTGGAATGGTTGAATTTGACTTACTGTTAAAAATCATGAATATTGGGCTGGAGAGATGGCTCAGCGGTTAAGGCACTTGCCTCCAGTGCCTAAGGCCCCGGGTTCAATTTCCCAGGACCCACATGGGCCAGACCCACAAGGTGGTGGCCCTGGTGCATATTCTCTCTCTCTCTCTCTATCTCTCTCTCTGTATCTCTCTCTGCTTGAAAATGAATAAATAAAATATTTTAAAAAATCATGAATGTTAAAGTGTTGAACTTCTAGGTTCAAGTGAACCTTTTGTCTCAGCTTCTCACTAGCTGGGGTTTGGGGGCGTGTGCCGCTGTGTCTAGCTTTGAAATAGCTGTTAATTGGCAGTCCCCATTAAGGAGGATTCTAGTGGTGGGTTGAAGTGTGACCCCCTCGGTCCTTTGTGATTTTGCTCTTCCAGGTTACAGCACAGACATACGTGTTTCGTTTTCTGTCTATAGGTGGCAATGTTTGTTTTATTTACTGTTTCTTTTGGCTCCTTGCTGGAATATGGAAATGAGGACATACTTTGGAGACGAGAGGAAACAAATAGAATTCGAAACTAAAATTTCCCTGTACGTCTGAAAAAGTTATTTAACAAAATGAAAACACCCACGCTGTGTTTTTCCATGTGGACGTTAGTTTTCGAGGGTTACCTTACCCACGGTCCACACATCTTCAGGAAGGAAAAGGGGGCAGAAGCCCCCACATTGACTCAGCACCCAGAGGTCCTTTCTTTAACAATCCTTTTGGGTGCGGAGGGACTCCTAATGCTTCTAATGCCAGTGGACTTGTTTCTCTTCTTCTTTTTTTTTTTTCTGTTTTTTGTTTTCCTTCCTTCCTTTTTTTCTCTTTTTGCGGTAGGGTCTCACTCTAGCCTAGGCTAACCTGGAACTCATTCTGAAGCCCCAGGCTAGCCTACCTCTTCCTCCCAAGTGCTGGGATTAAAAGTGTGGACCCCCCACACCCGGCTCCAGTGGACTTTTCTATAACTTCCTGTTATTGTTGGTGGGAGGGAACTAATTCTCACTATTAGTTTTTATTGCGGAAGAGATTCGTGATTCCTGATGCAAGCCTCTGGCTCGAGCCCTAGCAGAGGTTGGTGGCTCTGATGGTCTAGGCCACTTATTTCATAAACGGTACAGGATCTCCTTAAAGTTGCTCTGAGCCCAATGGTCCATTCCTGACCACTGCTGTAATACTTGGAAGTTACTTATGCGTATGTGGGGTAACCAGCTTGAATTTGACACTTTAGTCGCCTTTCTGTCCCTGACTCCAGAGTCCTGTATTGATTCAAAACTCACCAAGCTTAATGCCAAAGCTCTCGGGTTCCCTAGCTGTGATCACTTTCAGTGTTTGGTGACTTCTTGACAGACGAAATTCCACAGAGATTTCATGCCCTTTTTCTGCCTTCTGCTCACCAAGAGGAAAGAGCCATCCAAGACTACTTTTCTTTTGATTTAAAGCTATGATGGGGCTGAAGAGATGGCTCAGCAGTTAAGGTGCTTGCCTGCAAAGCCTAACGACCCAGGTTTGATTCCCCAGCACTCAAGTAAAGCCAAATGCACAAAGTGGCCCCATGCATCTGGAGTTTTTTTTGCAGTGGTTGGAGGCCCTGACATGCCCATTCTGTCTCTCTCTTTCTGCCTGCAAATGAATAAAACCATTTAAAGCTATGATGTGTCACATCAGGGAAGGGAGCTTGGAACTTAGGAGGTCCTGCAAGGAGGACACACAAGCCAAGGGACATGTCCTGCTGCTGGAGTGGCCGCCATTGTAACAGCAGTCAGTTGGTCAGGCCAGGACTGCATGGTTTCCAGCAGGCAGGGAATTTAAGCCCTGGTTTTCGGGGACCTGATGGTGCAGGGACACGGTCTGTGTTACTAAGTCTGTTACCTCCTGAGTACATTTCGCACTTCCAGCCTGATTCAAAGCCGCACTCTGGGGCTGGAACTTGCTTGCAAAGCCTACTGGCTCGGGTTCAATTTCCCATTACTCAGTGTCCAGCCGTATGGCATGCAGAAAGTGGTGCATGCATTTGGAGTTCGTTTGCAGCGCCAAGAATACTTGGCAAACCCATTCTCTCTCTCTCTGCTTACAAATAAGTAAATACAATTTTTTAACAAAACCTTGTTCTAAGTTCTTGGGCATATCCTCCCTCCCACCTTCCCTCTCCTTCCTTCACACTCTCCCATTGTCTCTCTCTTTTACCCTCCTCCCTCTCTCTCTTCCTCCCCTCTCTCTGTCTCCCACCCACCCCCATTCGAGGCAGAATCTCACTGTGTAGCCCAGGCTAGCATTGAGCTCAAGGTCCTCCTGCCTCAGCTTCCCAGTTGCTGGGATGACAGGTGTGCATTGCACCACCACACCTCGCTCGTAAGGTGTTTTGAATGCATACTTTAAAACTTGGAATTGTCTTTGTGGGTAAAATGTTGAACTTGTTGCAATTGTGAAAAATATAGCTGGAAACACTGGCCGGCAGTTGCAGGTCTGTTAGGAATGAGTGTTTTAAGATGCAGAGTTCAGCAGACTTTCAAACTCATGGTCACGATGTAGCTTCTACTGAGTTTAGCACGTGTGTCTTGGATGTTCCCTTGAGGAGTCCAGCGAGCACAGGCTTTGAGGAAGAGGCAGAGGAGGTCATCAAACCCGTTCTGTTGATTGTGCCTGCTTAATTGAAGATGCTTCTAGTGGATTGGCTTTATTTCTGTATATACTCTTTTTGGTACTGGGGACAGAACCTAGGGCCTTGCACTTGCTAAGTAAGAACTCTTTCATTGACCTCCCTTCTCAATCCGTTTTTCTTTTCTTCTCTTTTTTTTAAAGTAAGGTAATAAGTATTTCTTTGTGTACATGTGTGGCATCGAGGTTTCTTGCCACCGTAAATGAATGCCAGAGGCCTGCCCCACTTTTTGTGGCCACATTTATATGGGTGGCTTGGGAATCAAACCTGGGATAGTAGGCTTTGCAAGCGTGTGTCATTAAGGCTGAACCGTTTTCCCAGCCCCCCTTTCTTTCTTTTAGTTTTTGTTCCTTTCTTTTCCTTTCCTATTTCCGTTCTTTTTTTTCTTTGCAGCACTGGGAAGCACTTTCGTTTGATTGTTTATGAAAACGTAAGCAGGCATAATGCAGAGAATCCGTTTGCTTAGTAAGCACTCAGGATTGTCTAGCTATTTTGTAATATTTCAGTTTTGATTTGCACATGTTAATTGTGGCTCAGTGTAAAAGTTGAACACATGCATATATTGTATGCTGATTAAATCTAGTGCCCTCTTAGTTATTCTTTTTGAATATTGATTATTCAATAACGAAAATAAAAGTCCCTTTCCTGCCAAATTGAAAACCCCACCCAGTCTCTTAAGCTCGCTCCCAGCCCAAGAAGCCTGAGGCCTGGAGCCCTCTGCGGCCTTCCCTGGTCCTCATTTCTCTTGCAGAGAATGACTTGGCCTTCCTCCTCCTCATGCGGCCTCTGCCCAGTTTGGTCTGCTTTCCCCTTCCTTCTCTGGTTGGCTCTGCGTCCTGCCTGTGTGTGTTCTTTGGAAGGTGGATTTGGAACTTGGAACCAGCTGTCCTGTCTCCTCTTCTACTGAGGATGCAAGTGTATGGCTCTTGGCTTGCGTGTTGATTGTGGGCTTCTGTGGACAGCTTCACGTCGCTGGGATGCACATCCAAACCAGGCACGGTTTAGGGGAGGAAGGGATTTATTTCAGGCGTACAGATCCAGGGGAAGTTCTATCCGTGGCTGAAGAAGCTGCTTCCTACACCCAAGCAGAGAGGAAACTACCAAACGGCTCATAAAAACCCGAAGCAGGAGAATGAATGGGCAGTAAGCAGCAGGGACGCAGGAGAGCTCAGACTGCTGGGTATATAAACCTTTGGGCTGGAATTCAGATCCGCCCCCAAACACACCTTAGGGCTGGATCCCAGGATCTGCCCTCGGTGACACCTCCTCCAGCCAGTCAGCTGGAGACCCAAGTTACAAACATTAATAAGACACCTGAGTCTGTGGGGGAGGGGACGGCCACTCAAGCCAGCACGTGGGCTCTAGTGTATGTCCACGCTGAGTCTGGGGAGATGCAGTGCCAGGCATGCCTGCCTTGAGTGCACGCTTTCCACCTGGAGGGATTCATTCCCTCCCCACTTGGTTTCTAGATAGGAATGCAGCCGGGCTGTGATGGGTGCGAGGGGAGCGCTGGAGGCCATGTACTGACAAGGATGTCAGTGGGAAGCTATGTAGAGGGCCAGGCCAGAGTGCTTGCTGCACCCCAGCTGGGGTCCCCAGCACCCATGGAGAAGCCAGGCAGCATAGTGCAGGCCTGTAAGGCTAGTGCTGGGGAGGTGGAGACAGGAGGATCCTTGGGATTTGCTCTCTAGTTAATCTAGCCAACTTGGTGAGTTCTAGGTTCAGAGAGAGACCCTGTCTCAAAAAGATAAGCTGGAGGGCTGGGAAGATGGTGGTTAAAGGCACTTGCTTGCAAAATCTGACAGCCTGGGTTCGATATAAAGTACCCATATAAAGACAGATGTACAAAGCGGTGCATGCATCTGGAGTTTGTTTGCAGTGGCTGGAGGCCATGGCGAGCCCATGTTCATATTCTCTCTCTCTCCTTATAAATTAATTTTTAAATTAAAATTCATGCGGAGAGCAACTGAGGAAGATCCACATAGACCTCTGGCCATTGGATGAGTGCAAGCTTGTACACGCATATTTGCACATACATGTGTGCCCACACACATGTGAACATGATACACACATCTACCATACACGCGCCACAGCAAAGACGTGTCGAAAAAGCGCTTTAGGAACTGATGCCTGTCAATTCTGTCATAAGAAAATCACACACACAAATACTAATAGAAGAAATGATTAGGAATATATCTCAGCAGGCTGATGGCATTTTTTTTTCCAGCAAAGGGATTACAGGCAATTTTTTTCTGTTTCCTTTTGTGTCTGCTTGTATTTTGTTTCTGCAATAAATAATATAAGCATTATATTATTTATTCTAATTTATTTACTATAATTTATAATAAACTTTATTTATTATAATATATTTATTATGATTACAAAAAGAAGGTAGTGAGAATATGTAGTGAGAATAGTTCATAAGCACCTATTGTCTATTTTATGAATCACTAAGGAGAGGAACTTGAAGGCTCTGAGTACTAGAAGGTAAGGGGATGGAAACGTTACTTAACCCTGATCATCAATATGTTGTGTGTGTGTGTGTGTGTGTGTGTGTGTGTGTGTGTGTGTGACTGGACCTCCTAAGATATGTACAGTTACTACTTATAATCAAATGTTTTAAAGTATAGAAGGAGCTAGAAATGTTCATTAGCCTGATGTGACCGTTACACATTGTGTACTTGTATTAGTATGTTGTACCTCGTAAATATGTCATTAAATGAATATTTAATGCAATGAATATATAAAAGTAAGGTAGAGAGAGTCTCTCTCCCAAGGCTCGGGTTAAAAAAATAGAAGAGCCTTTGATTGGTACAAATATTGCTGTAGTGTTTGCTCAGTTGTGTTTATCAGGGCTTTGTGCTTTTTACCCAAGGGTACCAAGGTCATCTCACTGCCACCTCAGGATCACCCCACCTAGGTGTCAGGCGGAATGAGGAAAGACTGAGCATTCCCCCAAAAAGTAGAACTGGAAAATAGGAATCTCCCCTCCCCTACCCTCCCTTCCCTTTTCTTTCCTCTCCTTCCTTCTCCTCCTTTCTTCTCTCTTTTCTTTTGTTTTCTTTTTTGACTCAGAGTCCCTTGTAGCTCAGGCTGGCCTGGACCCCCGATCCTCCTAGTTCACCTCCTGAATGCTGGGGTGACAGGCATGGGCCCCCACACCCAGCTCTGAACTGAGTATTTTCATCTGCAGCTTTGCAAAGTGGGTGTTTCATTTGCTCCTTGGTGGACACTTCCTATTTGTATTTCCATCTGTGATGACAGTCGCATGGAACCAATTTAATTTTAGCCATGTTTTGTGTTCTCTGAAAAAAAAAATCTTTACTGAATCTTCTATGAAAATTGTGCCCTGAGATCTAACTAAAAATCTGTCCCTATTTTTGTTTTCTTGGGTTTTGAGTTACAGAGTCCATCATAAATCTGTCTCCGTATTAGTTTTAGTTTCTTGATTCCTTGGAACTTGAAGGGCGGAGCCGTCTTCCTGCCTCAACTTCCCAAATAAAACTGAGGTCTGTGCACGCCCAGTAATTCTTAATGACCTGATGTTAAGTGCCTGTAACTGTTCTCACCCACTCTGTCCATCCACCCGAGTCTCTTAAGTGCCTATAGCTCCTCGCTCAGCCTTCTGCTGATGCCCTTAAGTGTTGGGTGTGAGCTAGGCCTGCAGAGGGGGAGCTGACAGACACGGGCTCTCTCTCATCTGACCAATCCTAGCCCACCTCAGTTTTGGAATATTTCCAGAAGAAGATTCACCTTTCAGTTCGGACATGTTTAATGTGCCAATCTGTCCCTTCAGTTCCAGGGCACAGTTGTGTGTCTTGGAATTGTGAGGTTTGTATCCATCACGACGTCCAGGTAACGGCACCTGTCGCCCTCAGCCTTCAGATGGCCTTTGGGACACCTCCTCCCCAGCAGTAAGGTCTGCCAGCTCGGTAATGCCAGCGAGCCAGGGATTCTTGTTTTCTTGGCTCTGCCTTCTCTAGCCTGGCTCTGGCAGCGGCCCTGCTCATCCAAGGGCGCCCACGTTGGCAGTCAGGCCCGGGCCCTTTGTGTACTACTTGGGGAGGAAGGAGAATGGTTTCCTGTGGCTTTCATCTTCACGTGGTGTATGAGGTCTCTCTCCAGGTCCCCCTGGTCCACAGAAGGAGGGGATGGGATGGCCTTTATTGCTTTCTCCCCCGAGCTGGGCCGAAGCCAGCCATGATACCTTAGGCCCACCTCTTCAGAGTGCCTTTGACCTTGGAAGTGCACATGCCCCCTCTCCCCAGGGAGACACCCCTAGGTATCTGAGTATTGCAAGGCTCTATGGGTAGTAATACTGTTACTTTTCTTATTCAAGATAGTTCTTTTTTGTTTTGCGTGAATCCAGATGGCATGGTCGTTCTTCCAGACTACAGTGAGGGTGGGTGACTCCTTTTTTGGCTTTATGTAAGGATGGTTCAGAAATGGAACATGCAGACACACTGGGCAGTCATTCGTATCTGTCACCTGTCATCATCACTGCTTGTCATCCATACAATGCCAGGACTTATTATTTCAAGAATATTTTATTTATTTATTTGTAAGGAGAGAGAAAACGAGAAAGGGGCTTCCACTCCAGATGCATGCGCTACTCTGTATCTGACTTTATGTGGGTACTGGTGAACCGAACCCAGGCCATTAGGCTTTGCAAGCATGCACCTTAACTGCTGAGCCATGTCTCCAGCCCAACACCAAGACTTTCAATGAATGGGACTGATGTTACCGTGAGCTGGTGGAGCGTCACTGGGGATGGGCCTTGGGTTGGCATGGCCTAGTCCCTTTCCTGCCCTGCGTGGGAGCAAGGACAGCTAGGCTTCCTCAGCTCAGGCCTGGAGAGATGGCTCACTGGTTAAAGGTATTTGCTTGCTAAGCCTGACTGCCAGAGTTCAGTTCCCCAGTGCGCATATAAAACCAGATGCATGCAGTGGCGCATACATTTGGAATTTGTTTGCAGTGGCAGGAGGCCTTGTCTACCCATACTCCTCCTTTCTCTGTGTTTCTTTCTCTCAAGTAGAAAAATAAAAAATATTGAAACAAAGTTCAGCTCAGCGTTCATTGTTCAGAGCTGGGCATCCTGTCCCGACTCCTCCTCACGCCTGACTCACCAGCATCTTTGAAGTCATTTTTCTATGTCACTGAGGGTAGGTAACACATGAGCCTTGGCCTATAGCTACCTGCCTCAAGTAGAAGAGATGATTTCTCAGGTAAATTTACTCGGCTTCTCCATGCCAACTGTCTGGTTCTCAGTGCCATTCATGTCAAGACAGAAACCTCCCCCTTGCACAAGACCAGGTGACATCGTCTTCTCATTCGTCCCCAGAGGGGTCAGGAGAGACTGCGCTACTTTCACTGAGCAGGAAACGGAGACTTTAAGAGAATAAACCCCTTGGACAAATCTGTGTTCTTCCTAAGTGCCGGAAGTGGGCTTTGAACCCAAGTCTTTGTCTGTGAAAACCCACAGGTGCTCTCTGCCTTTTCCCGTGACTCTCAGCCCTGCCAAGGAAGGTGCTTGCTGGGTTGTGGGGGGCCTCCAGACTGAAGGTGGCAGGAAGGAAGGTGGCTATTTTTAGTCAGCTCTGCAGTGGATCGAAGTTGCCAATTCTGCAGCCGTGGTTAGCCTAAGAAATCTGCAGTTGTGGGCTTTCTGCTGCAGGTTTCAAGATGGAATATTTACATCTCTTCCTTAGAAAACTGTTATCATTCATGTGTGAGAGAGAAACGGTGAACGTTCCAGTCTGAAGCCCCAGGTCCCCCCAGTGGATGCGCACTGGGGATGAGGTGGAAGGACTGTGTAGAAGTACTCAGGGCTTAGAGCTATTAAAAATATCATGTGGGCTGGGGAGATGGCCCAGTGGCTAAGTGCTTGAGGGTCCGGGTTTGAACCCCCAACATCCATATATAAAGTGTGTGCTGGTGTCTGCCTGCATTCCCGTGCTGGGGGTGGAGATGGGCAGCGTGGGTGAGTCCTGCCTCAAAGAATAGGGTGGAAAGCAGCTGATCAGACACAGACATTGACCTGTGGCCTCCACGTGCATGTGTCTGTGTGTGCATGTCACGTGTGCGTGTGCAGGTGTTTCAGGTGGGTTCTCACCTTCTACCTAATGAGCAGGGTCTCTTGTTCACTGCTGCGTCTGCCCGGCTCGCTGGCCTGTGAGCTCCTGGGTGAGTCTTCTGTCTCCTCCTCCCTTCCTGCCCTGGGCACGTTGGGAGTGCAGGACCCCCCCCCCCACCATAGTGTTCTTTACAAGCGATCCTGGAGATCTGAACTTCTGCTGCAAGCGCTTCTCATCCACTGAACCATCTCCCCAGCCAACTTCTGCTGTTTGAATCATTATTGAAAGGCTTCTAGAAGCCCTAGAACCCCCCCCCCCCCGGGGATACTAGCTACATCGGTACTGACCAGAAACCCCGAGGAGTACTGAGCTACATTGGTACTTGTGTGTATCCTGACCAGAAACCCTGGGTAGTACTAAGCTACATTGGTACTCATGACTTAACTTACTGTGCCTTGAGAGTCATATATATAAAGTCATTTCTTTGTCACGTTCAGTGGGGTCTTCGAGAAGTACATGAGATTCCAGCACTTGGTTATATTCTGGGCTATGCATAGCCAGGCGATGATTTGGATCAACTTTGGCTTAATGGAAGAGTTCAGAGCTTGCTCAGTGCTGGCTGGGCCTGTCTTCGCATCCCACCCCCAGCTCCTTTGCTGGGTCTCCCCCTGGGATTCCAGCAGTGACATTCCTTAGGTCAGCTGTATGAGCCACACGTTGGGTTATGCTTTCAGTCTAAAGTGGGTTTTTTTGGATGTAATCCATAAATTGAGGGGCACCCTTGTTAACGCCTCAAAATCAGTCGATATTGCCCGAGGCTTCCTGGACCTCTGTGGTCTTTGTCCTCCTGGAAGTCATGTCCACGGGGAGCCTCATTGGATGCCTGATGGACTGTTAGGCAGCTGTGACTTTTGGCTGTGGGCAGCTTGCCTTGAGGACGTCACTGGGAGCTGAGACATGTCCTTACCTCCCTCGCCTTTGCTCTCAGACAGTTAGTCCACCGAAATGCCCCTCGGAGCTGAACAGGATTCATCTAACTGCCCATCCTGACCCCCCTTAGCCGTCTTTCTTTCTATGGTCACCACCGGGTCACCTTGATCGTTTCCCAAGTGGCCAATGCTTCAGCTGGGCCGTTTGGTGTGTCCTGGGGCCCCACCAGCCACGCGTGGTGGTGCTGGTTTCCTCACTAGTTTCGGTGATCTTGTCTTAAAAAATTTCTTTTTCCACATGTTTTTCTTAGCTAGGAATGACAGTAAGATAAAGAATGACATTTATCATTTATTTACTTTTATCTTTTTTTTTTGTTTGTTTTTTGAGGTAGGGTCTCACTCTAGTCCAGGCTGACCTGAAGTTCATGTAGTCTCAGGGTGGCCTTGAACTCAACTGCGATCCTCCTCCCTCTGCCTCCCGAGTGCTGGGATTAAAGGCGTGCGCCACCACGCCCGGCTACATTTATCTTTCAACTTTTTAATTTTAATTTTTTGTTTGTTTGTTTGGCGTAGGATCTCACTCTGCAGTCTAGGCTGGCCTGGATCTCAAGAACTCATGGCAATCCTCCTGCCTCAGCCTCCTGAGTGCTGGGGTTAAAGGCATGAGCCATCACACTCCGCTGACATTTGTTCTCTTATGTAACAGGCTGCATGTACCCATCCTGGTGAGGTTGCCGTTCAAGGCTGCTTCTCGAGGACCCAGAATTTACGACTCTTAATGGAGTGACCACGGGTCAGTGCGTCTCTGTATTGCCGAGTCAGGAAGGCCGTATCAGTTACATCAGCCCCATTACCTCCAGTAACACTTTGTTAATACGGCCTTATCTGCATTGAACGCCTGTGATGTCACTGGTTGACTTTGAAGCTGTTTCCCCAGGTTAAACGTGTCCTCTGTGATGGTGCCTGTGCCCCTCCGCCTTTACTCACAGTGGTGTCTGTCATGGGTCTGGGCTTCAGTGGCAGCAATCCCAGCAGGGAAGGTCCTAGAGGGCAGAAGCGAGTGTTCAGAGCCCAGTGACTGAGACGACATACAGAGGTCTCCATGCTTGAATATTCAAATGAATATTGAATATTTATATCTAGTAAAAGTAGTATTAGGAGAGAAACTCTAGTGTCACATGACAGCAAATCTGTAACTCATAATACATAATAGATGCTTTCTAAAATTGGGTGCAGTAAGGTAAAAATAAGTTTAGTGTCGGGAAAAAAAACTAAACAAAATCCGGTAATGTCTTGAACTTTGTTTTATTTTAATGGAACATTAAGCTAGCAAACAAGTGTCAGGACTACAGAGAAAACTGACCATCAGACTATGTATTATTGCTATTATTATTATTAATCACTTGGTCCCATTTTTATTATTATTGATACTTGGCTCCATTGCCTTGAATTTCATTGGTCACTTTCGGGTAACTTCATGGAAAGAGAAAAGTGAGTTTAGCCTGTGGCCTTTGAGGAAGGCAAGAGTTGCAGTCTTGAGACCTTAGCCCCTTCCAGATCCTCTGATGATTAGAAGTCCCCATTTGCCCTCAGTATTTTATGAGGAAGAATTTCAGGCCTCCATGCAAGTTGGAAGAACACACAGTGGTCACCATCTGGATCCTGCCGTGACAGACACTTTAGATCCTTGCTCTAAGCCACACCTCTCCCCTCTCTCCGCCTCTCTCATCGAAAGTTTCAGATCCATTTCGGAATGTACTGTGCAGCTCAGTCCTAAACGTTGAGTCTTGAGTTTGACTACAGTTCATGGAGCTGTTCAGGAATCCCTTACCACCGCAGAGCTTTTTGAGGCCTTAAAAATTTTTTTAAAAATTTTTATTTATTCATTTTCAAGCAGAGAGAGAGAGAGAGAGAGAGAGAGAGAGAGAGAGAGAGAGAGAGAGCACACCAGGGTCACCACCTTGTGGGTACTGGGGAATTGAACCCTGGGGCCTTAGGCACTGGAGGCAAGTGCCTTAACCGCTGAGCCATCTCTCCAGCCCCTTTTTGAGGCCTTTGAAAGCACCCAAGTGTTTCTTATGATGAGTTGGTTTAGGAACCCTGCCCCTGGGAGCCCTTTGGGGTTAATTCAAGGCCAGCCAGAACCTAAACCCCACTGCTGACTCTGCCCTTGTCCTGATCACAAAGTTCCTTCTCTGATTTCTTGGAATCTTTGCCCCCCCCACCAAAAAAAGTGGCCCCCAAGCTCAGACCATTTTTCCAACTTAGAGACATTGGTCAATGTTGGGTATGTTTTCATTGTGCTCTGGGGCAGGAGTGTTATTGGTAGCTGTAAGGTAGAGGCTAGGAGCCCTGTTATACATCCCATAATATGCTAGATAGCCCCTCCTATCAGGGGGGATCTGAACCAAAAAAAAAAAAAGTCAGCTGTGACTAGATTGAGAAACTTTTTTTTTTTTTGCCTAGAAGTTTCCCAAGAGAAGAATGTCAACATGAAGTGGGCTTTTAAGAGCTCAAGAGGTCACCGTGTCCAGTTCTACCTGATCTCCCTCCAGAACAGACTTGGTACTCCAAGAAGTACCTGGAAACTGTGGGGCGGCTCAGTGGGCAAAAAGTGCTTTCTGTCCAAGCATGAGGGCCTGAGTTCAGGTCTCCCCAGCATCCACATAGAAGAAGCCGGTGTGCCTGGGATCCCAGCCCTGGGGAGACTGGGGGATCGCTGGGGCGTTGCTGGCCCAGCCAGCTCTGGGTTCAGTGAGGAAGGAGACAAGGTAGAGGACCGAGGAACGCTGATCCTGACCTCTGGCCTCCACTAGCATGTGTGTACACATGACCACCCACATGCGTGCACACATGCGTGCACACCACATACACAAAGCAAATAATAAAATTTAAAAAGCTGGTTTCTGAAGTTCTGTCACAAGGCCCGTGATGTCCAGCACTGAGAGAGTTACCTTGAGAAAGTAGTCTTGCTTGGGTCCACTGGTTTCTCTTAGTATATCTTTTAAAAAATATTTATTTGCAAGCAGAGAGAGGGAGGGGGAAGAGAGAGAATGGGCACACCAGGGCCTCTAGCTGCTGCAAATGAACTCCAGATGTAGGTGCCACTGTGTGCATCTGGTCTTACGTGGGTGCTGGGGAATCGAACCCAGGTTGTTAGGCTTTGCAGGCAAGTGCTCTAACTGCCGAGCCATCGCTCCAGCCCTTTTAAAGTATATTTTACTATTATGTCACAAAGGAAAATAGAAAACAGTGCTTTGGATTGAGTGGCTGATAGGAGCTCAGCTCTATGGCGGGTAGCCAGCAGGGGACGGGGAGGGGTGGTGGTGGTGGTGGTGGAGTGGTGGGAGGAGCAAGATTTTTAAAAATATTTTATTTATTTGAGAGAGAGAGAGAGAGAGTTGAGAGTTGAGTATGGGTGTGCCAGGGCCTCCAGCCACTGCAAATGAGCTCCAGACTAACACACCACTTTGTGCACCTGGCTTTACGTGGGTACTGGGGAATCGAACCAGGGCTGTTAGGCTTTATAAGCAAGTGCCTTTAACTGCTAAGCCATCTCTCCAGCCCAGAGCAGGGTTTCACTGGTCAGGGCATTCCTTGCTTAGTGCATCGCTTAGTGTTGGAAAAAAAAAAAACTAAACAAAATCCGGTAATGTCTTGAACTTTGTTTTATTTTAATGGAACATTAAGCTAGCAAACAAGTGGGTGGAACTGGTCTTAATGTCTGGATGGGCCAGTGTTCTTTTCTTGTCAGCTGTTGAGGACAAGTATGGACCCCTTGTCATGTTGGAATTGCCAGGCAATGAACAGGATAGTGTTGTGAATGCTAGAAAGCCTCTTGCCCCTCTGGGTGGAGAAAGCCTCTGGGCTGAGGTGTGGCAGCCCACCAAGGCTGTAGGATTGCAGGTGTGCAGGAGGAAGACACCCCTAACTCTGGGGCCATGCCTCAGCGAGTCTGCTAATCTCCGTGGATGAGGGGCTTGGGTTATCCTTTGCAAAGCTCTGCTTTGGGTGTTGAACTTTCAGTGAGAAGGGCTTTGAGAACCAGAATGACCTCATGAGTCTGGAGATAGCACAGCAGAGTCCATAGGTGTCCCTGCTTTTTTACTTAAAAAATACTCTGACCGGGGCTGGAGAGATGGCTCAGCAGTTCAGACACTTGCCTGCAAAGCCTAACAAGCTGGGTTTAATTCCCCATTACCTATGGAAAGCCAGATGCACAGCGGCACATGAATCTAGAGTTTGTTTGCAGCATCCTGGTGCATTCATTTGTTCTCTCTCTTTCTCTCTCCTCTTTCTCTGCTTGCAAAGAAATGAATTTTAAAAAATAAACAAAAACAATACTGGTTTAAAATTTTCATAATACCCTACAAGTTAGCTACCACCGTTAACGCCATTATATAGATGATATGGTGGTTGGGATCAGATGTCCCCCATAGACACAAGTGTTCTGAAAGCTTGGTCCCCAGCAAGTGACCGTTTGGAAGGTGAAGCCTTGCTTGAGGTATGTTGCCGGGGATGGGCTTTGCCAGCTCTCCTGTGCCAGAGCTCAGCTCACTCTCTTGCTGCTTTCTGCCAGCTGTTGTGGTGAGAAGTGATGTCCAGCCTCTGCTCTGCCATCCTTCCATGATGAAGCTTCCCCTCCAAACCGTAAGCCAAATCAACCCTTTCCTCCCATCGGCTGCTTTTGGTTGGATGTTGTGAAGAGAGAAGGAAGGCCGAGGCATATCTCAGTGGGATGGCACGTGGCCACTTCCTTGACTGAGGGCCTTCAGAAGGCTGCCAGGGGCCACATGGGATGGGACCTGGAAGCTGGAGGTTGATAAGGAATGGTGTGAGGAAAAACAGGGGCAGTTTGGATAGTGGAATCATGTCTTTCCTTTGTGTGTGTCTTCCCGTTTAGCCCCAGAGATCCGAGCAAAGTCTGAAGGGAGTTAGTGGAGAGGAAGAAAGGAAGTGGAGGGGTCCCTAGGGAAGTGCGGGGAGGGACCCAGTGTTGCCATAGGAGTCCCTCCAAGACCCCCAGGCAGGCTTCCAGGCGCCAGCTTTGAGAAGCTCACAGTTGGTCCAGATGAGTAATACGTTACTCAGGGTTGAGGGTTCCGGTAAAAGCTTGGAGTTTGACATCATCACCTTTGAGGTTTTGGGTTCTTCCCTGTGTTTGAGACTCTGATACTTGTGGGTTTGATGTGGACGATAAGGTGAGAGTCTTTCTGTTGGACACACCTCTCTCCCAAGACAGTTTCCGTCTGAAGAGGCAAGAAGTAACCTCTTCACTGCTGGAACCCCTTCCTGGGTGACTTGACCCAAATCCATTTTGAGCAAGACACTTTGGCTGTGGAGAGCAGGGAGAAGTTCTTTATTTCCACCCCTCCTGAAGCCTACGCGCTGATATATGCAGTCACACACCCAACTGGCCTCAGTGGGGAGTCGGGTTTTTTTTGTTTTGACCACTAAGTGAAAGTTGGAAAGAATAGATCAGTCATTTATTAACATGTAGGCATGGAGCCTACACCAGGTGAGCGGGTGAGCGAGCCTGTCCAGAGGTTTGACAGAAAGTTACATGGTGGCCTTGCATGATCAGCTGGTATAGACATGGGACCGCTGGTCTCTTCCCTACCTCTGACCTTTTCAAACCTAACCAGTAAGAGAGAGAGAGAACACTCGAGAGCCACTCCCATCTGGGGAGGACAGCTTCCTTGGGGGTCAGAAGATGTAGACAGAGGATCCTCTTCAGACAATGTGAGCAACATTACCTGTGTCTTCAAAGTGGTCACGTGACTGCTACTCTCATAACGTGGCTCCCTGCTCCAACAACCTTCCATGTTTTAGCTGCTTTGGGAGTGAAATAGACATTCGTGGATTAGCGTTGGAAACCGATGTGCATTTGGGAAAATGTATTCCCTAGTTTCCAAAATCAAGGTTGCAAATGAAATTTTGGAACAAATCCCATTTTATAAGCAGGGGATTTATTGTCATTTACATGAAAGAATGCTTGAACCTGTGGAATTCTGGGGTTAATTCAGTCAAAACACAAACTGGTCTCCTGCCCTGTTCCCCAGCCTCCGCCTCCTCTGAACTTGTACGGTGCCTTCTCTCCTCCATTATTATAGGAAAGCTCAGGAGCTGGCTGCCTCATGCTGAACCCCATGGTCCTGCCTGGCAGTTGCTCCGTTGTCAGTGTGTTCTGCATAGAACGCAGGTTGTTCGTTTCTCAAGCACACCTTCCTTCTAGTGGGTTGTCACCACCTAATCTAATAAAGTCCCACTATATCGACAGGGCAAGTTCTTTTATTCTAGAGTGACACAAACGTTTCCCATCGTCTTAGAAGAGAATAGAACAGAAAATGATTTTTTACAAAATTCCAATTGTTTTCTAATGGCCATTTCCTGACACATTGGGGTAATACTGTTTATGCATATTTTAAGAAAGATTTAAAAATATATTTATTTGCAACCACACACACAGAGAGAGATGGAGAGAGAGATGGAGAGAGAGAGAGAGAGAGAGAGAGAGAGAGAGAGAGAGAGAGAGAACACCAGGGCCTCTAGCCACTATAAGTAAATGTCATGCATGTGCCTCTTTGTGCATTAGGCTTTACTTGGAAATCAAACTCGGGTCTTTGGGTTTTTCAGGCAAGCACCTTAACCTCTGAGCCATCTTTCCAGCCCCTCTGTTTACACACACACACACACACACACACACACACACACACACACACGCACACACATATATATAGTGCTGCCTTGTTAACCTACACAGTTGTCTCCTGAATCATTTTCTGGGGAGATGCTCCATCAGGTAGGTCACTCCTCCAGGTAGGGTGTCTGCTCCCTCAGGTAGGTCACAGACTAAAGGATGGTTCTACCAACATTTACCCAGGCAAAGCAGTGAGTTTATTGGGCATCTTTTTTTAAAAAAAAGTCTTTTTATTTATTTACAAGCAGAGAGAGACAGAGAGAAAGGGCGGGCCAGGATCTCCGGCCACTGCAAACAGACTCCAGATGCTCCACTTTGTGCATCTGGCTTCACATGGGGCACTGGGGAACTGAACCCGGGTCTTTGCACTTTGCAGACCAGCACCTCAACTACTGAGCCATCTCGCCAGCACTTACTGGGCATTCTTAGGCAACATGGGTGAGGGCTTGCTCACAGGAGCGTGGGGACCCTGTAGCAGACATAATATCCAGAAGTTGCAATGGCCTCCTCCGTAGCTGCTTGGTTGGTGTTCCCTAACCCTTGACCTTTCAACTTCTTCCTCCCCCCCAGACCCCGGCACAGGTGGCAGCTGAGATCTCAGGTGAGGGTCTGGCAGCTCACCCACCTCACCTCCTCCTTCTATGGGGTCTCACCAGGCCAATCTCAAGGGTCCCTTTCTGCTAACGATGGCAATGGTGGTTTTGCTCAGAGGACCAAGTCACACAACAAAACTCAATATTGTCTTTTTTTCTTAAAATTTTTAATCATTTATTTGCAAGGAGAGAGAGAGCGAGTGCGAGAGAGAGAGAGAGAGAGAGAGAGAGAGAGAGAAGAAAGAGGGGCACACTAGGTCCTCCTGTATCTGCAACCAAACTCCAGATGTATATGCCACTCTGTGCACCTGGCTTTATGTGGGTACTGGGAAATCGAATCCAAGCCATGATGCCTTACAAGCCAGCTCTCTTAACTGCTCTGCCATCTCTCCAGCCCCAATATTTTCTTTTTAAAGACAGCCTTAGTAAATATAAATAATTGCAAACCTCCATCTCACCAGATTATTTGTTTGATACATGTTCTTGAACTTTTTTCTGTTTAATATTTCCATGTTGTTAGTAACACAGTGGGCAACATTGTTGTTCACCAAAGGTTTTCTATGCAAGTGTCCTTTGAAGTTTCTTTTAATAAGCCAAAGGCTTATGTGTTTGTATGTTTTTTTAAATTAGGAACTTGAAATGTAAGTAGAAAACTTGGGAAATTAAAACTTCAGAGGGTAGAGAAGGTGTGTGTTGTGTCGATCTGGCATGACCAGCAGAGGCTGCTGAGGGTTGACTGAGTGGAGGGGTGAAGAGAAGACCCCAATTAATGATGTATACAGAAGTGCTACAGAGGTCCATGCTGTTAATGTAGTACCCTTTACTGTGTGATCGTTTATCATGAGGTGTTGATCTTGGTGATTCATGGGATTTTTGAGAGCGGACAGCCTAGCCATAAAACTCAGGCTGTTGAATGGAAATGTGTGACTTTAAACTTGGGCAGACACAAACCAGATGCCCTTCAACTGGTGGATGAGTGGTTAAAATGTACACAATGGAATGTGACTTGGCCCCAAATGGAGTGAAGCAGGGATCTGTGTTGCCACAGGAACGGGCCTTGGAAACATCATGGTGAGTGACAGCGATCCACACAGAAGGGTTCTTGCTGTGTGACCCCACGTACATGAAATGCCAGGGCAGGAAAACGCAAAGAGACAGAGAAGGTAGATCAGTGACTCGTTAGTTAGGGGTGGGAGACAATGGGGGTCACTGCTCAAGAGTGTAAAGCTTCCATTTATGGTGGTTTGAATCAGACCTGCCCCCATACACTCACGTGTTCTGAATGCTTGGTCCCCAGCTGGTGGCAGTTTGGGAGGTGGAGCCTTGCTGGAGGAGGGGTGTTGCTGAGGGCAGGCCTTTTACCAAAACTTGGCTCCCTCTCCTGCTGCTGTTTCTACCTGCTGGACATCATGCAGAGGTGAGGTCCAGCCTCTGCTCACGCCATGCTTTCTCCTGTCATTGTGAAGCTTCCCCTCAAAACTGTAAGCCAAGATAAGCCCTTTCCTCCCTCAGCTGCTTTTGGACAGGTGTTTTATCCCAGAATTGCAAAGATCACTACACCTGTCCTGGTAGTGAACTGTTCTAAAATTAGATGTTTAGGATGACTGCCCAGATCTTATCCTAAAGACTCTCATGTGCTTTAAAGAATTAAATTGTCTGGTATGTGCATTACACCCCAACAAAGCTAGGAAGACTGGCCAAGTCTTAGCACACTGGGCTGCCACAGCAGAGTAGCACCCCAGGGACTTCCACAACCAAAATTCATCTTCTCACAGTGATGAGAAATCCAGGATGATGGTGTCAACAGGGCTGGTTGTGTCTCAGGCCTGTCCCCTGAGTGCGCAGATGGCTGGCTGCCTCTCTTCTCGCGTGTCCCCACGTTGTCTGTGAATGCATCCTTGGTATGTTTTTCCTTAGGAGGATGACCCTAACTGTCCAATTTCAACATAATCAATTCTTTAAACTCCCAGTCTGCAAATATAGTGCATTAGAGGCGGGGGGGATATTACAGAGAAACTTTTTTGGGGTGTGTGTATCACAATTCAGTCCATTCTAGTGGTTGTCTTGCTAAATGAGGAGCTGATGCAGGGAGGGAGGGTGGGTGGCTGAGTCGATAGCCTCGGGCCAGGCCACAGTGTAGACGTGACCGTCCAGTCTGTGGCAAGTCATTTTGGGGTCTGGAGCAAGGGAAGAGGCTGGAAGGAGAGAGATGAGGGCCCCAGATGACTGGGCAAACACAGGACATCAGAAGAGCCTTGCAAATACTGAGTGAACTCAAGGCTCAGAACAGGGGACTCTGAGATGACGTCACCGTTTTAAATCTTGACATTTGAGAAGACAAAATAAAAGTGGGAAATTTAATGAGTGAAATACGTGTCCCACTGTGGACAGGATGCATAACATCCCTGCTCGCCCTTCATCTGTGCTCTTCCTTTAAAGTACAGCACCCGGGTAAGTTTCTCCCAAGCCAAATCTTTGCGACCAGTCCCTCCTTTAATTCCTCATTAAGGGTAAGATCTTTTACACTAATTAACCACATCTCCTTAGAGAGTCTTTCAGGAACCTGAGCTGGAGGTTGGAGGGAGACAGCATGCTTGTTCAAACTGTACAGCGTATAGCAGGTGTTACAGTGGACTGCTTGGCCAATGGATGGCTGGGGTTCCGGCTGATTTGTGTTTGACCTCATATTAACCCCTGGGTGCACACAGATTTTGCTTGCAAATACTGAGGTTTGAGTTGCTGGGTTTCTTACATACTGCATCTTGCCTTGGAACCTGTAGCTGAGACAAACACCCAACCAGAAGCAGCTTATGGGAGGAAAGGGTTTATTTCAGGCCTAACAGTTTCAAGGAGAAAAGACTCATCTTGGTGGGAAGGTGTGGCAGGAGCAGACAGACGCTGTCACCCCCTCACATCAGCAGGGAGGATACAGAAAGGTGCAGAGGCTCCCAGTGGGGCTGGACTGTAACACCATGTAGCCCCCCCCCACCCCAGGGACCCACTTCCTCCTGAAAAGCCTCACTTTCTAAAGGTTCTTCAAACTTCTCAAATAACCACAGAGGATCAAGAATTCTCACACACGAGGATACGGGGGACATTTTTCATTCAAACCACCACAGAACTCCTGACTACAGCATCTGCAGGCTTCATAGAACAAACCTCTTTGAGGGAACCATGCCCGCCCGGGTCCAACTTCCCTTTGCAGAGTGGTGCGTGTAAGGTACACGCCTATGTGTCAGATGGAGAACAGGAGATGTTCACTCTGCAAAAGGAGACTTTGGAGGAGCCCCCGAGAAGCTGGCAGCAGGGACTCCCTGTGGAGCCTGTGGGGTGGCGGACAGAAAGGTAGCAGGCCTGCAGGTCATGTTAGAGGAAGGATGGTTACATGGTACATCTCGTCTCTAGTTTCATGTGATTGGCGCAATCCCCTCCTATCATCTCCCCCCCCCCCCCAAATCCCCTTCCACTGTATCCCTTCTTCCCCACTTAGATGTCTCTCGATCTGGAAAGCTCTAGAAGACCTTAAAGCGTGATCTTGAGACAGTGCAAATGGCCTGAATTCGGTTTCTGTCAAATTTAAGGCTTGTAGATTTGGAGGAGGAAACCATCCCTGCCAAAGACAACAGATCAGTGTATTCCCTCTTCTGATTGGCTTTTCAGCAGCGTGTGGACAGTTTCTTTATCACGGCAATGAAGTGAGTCACTTCTGCATAGAAGATGTCTATCTCAGCGAACTGGGCTTGGTAGTCAGTCCTTTTGTAAGTTGTGAGCTTTGGGGGGGTGAGTTTTACTGAGTATGACTTAAAATGTCTCTGGGTACCTACTGGCATGGGGACTCTTCTCATGGGGATTTCTCAGAAGGATTACTTTCACAGGTATCTGGAATAACTGCAAAAATGAGAAAAGACATGTTAAATGCTCATCCTTACTCACCTTCCGGTCTGTCCAAGTCTGTTAGTAAAGACCTCTCAGAGCTGTCTTTGTCCCTCAGGGTGGCTGGGATTACAGGGTAGCAGGTTTTTCTTGAAAGGCAGGGCTGGCAAAGGAGACTTCCGGGCAGGTGAGGAAGAGAATGCCCACCACACCCACTGGGAGGCTGCACACCCGCTGGCCACCAGGGTTTCCACGGTGAGAAGTTCACAGGAGACCTGAGGACACGTTCTCATGGAGGTGTGACAGGCTCAGCCACTGCCTCTGGCGTGTGCTCACGTGTCCTCTGGTGATGGAACGCAGAGGTTGCCCTTGGGGAGGAAGAGAATTCCCACTAGTTCTTAAACATGGGGTTCCTAGACACTAAATGCCTTGGAAGAGGGATGGATTCAATAAGCCTATTTGAAATAGCTAAAATTGGGGGAAATACTGGGAAAAATCCCACACATTTGGAACCTTGAAAAATATTGTGCTAGGGCTGGAGAGATGGCTCAGTGGTTAAGGCACTTGCCTTCAGTGCCTAAGGCCTCCGGTTCAATTCCTCAGGACCCACATAAGCCAGACCCACAAGGTGGTGGCCCTGGTGTTCTCTCTCTCTCTCTCTGCTTGAAAATGAATAAATAAAATATTTTAAAATAAAAAAATGTGCTAAATGAATACTAAATAAAGGAGAGCTGGGGGCTGGCACACCAGTGGGAGAGCGTTTACTCACACACACACATTCAATGTGCACGAGGCCACACCCACACGCACATCCGCTCTCTTGCACACACATTCTTAACATGCACGAGGACACACACATATACAAACACAACATGCACTAGGACACACACACACACACTCAATGTGCATGAAGCCACACACACAAACTTAACATGCAGAGGCCCTGGGTTCCATCCTCAGCACTGTAAACACACACACACACACACACACACACACACACACACACAGACACACACACACACACACACACCTGGGTGGTTGAGGCAAGCCTGGGGTTTTCTGAAGCCTGACCCCTTCTCATTCCTCACTGTGGCCAAGAGGGCGGTGGAGGCAGCATGGGCTGACACAAGCCATGTCCCCTGCAGGCACATTGCAGGCCCACTTCCCTGGGCAGCTTGCAAAGCCCTTCTCCCGGTCACTCCCCGTCCTGCCTTTGGACCTTCTCCTTCCATGAGTCGGGCCCATGTTCCCCGAGGCCCTCTCCTCATCCTCACCTGCTCACCCAATGGATAGCTCAGCCTGGTGATGTCTCCCTTCTCTCCCACTAGAGGCCGTGACTGGAGGGCCTCGGGGGCCTGCTGAAGGCAGGTGACTCAGAGTTACAGGAGAGAAACACAGCGCAGGCTGTGGACCTGTGAGATGCCTGGAAAGAGCACTCAAAGCAGCAACAAAGATGGCAGTGCCCTGGCCTGGGAGTTTGAGGTCAGCGCCACGTGTCTTCCTGTCGGGTTATTGGGATGTTCCGGACACTTGTGTTGATCCCAGAGGCTCTCCTTGAACGGACACTCACGTTTCACACATCCTTGATTGCATTTTCCTACGTGGTGCTGCTAAGATGTTGGGATGTTTTCCTTCCAGCCTTGGGGCTACTTCCTGTGCTGACCCCTCCGTAGGTGCCTGTGGTCCACGAGTATTAAAGTACCCCTGGGGTGCAGAGGAGCATGACTTCAGTTCTTCCTGGGTTTTGCCCAAGACAGTTGATGTCGATGTGTCTAAAGGAGCCATCATCTGCCCTCACACCTCACTCTCTCATGACCAGCTTCTCATCCTTCCCCCATCCCTTCCCTGGGAATCTCCCCCTTCTTCTCCTGCATGCCCCCCAGGCCCAGGTGGTAATCGGGGGAGAAGGTGGGTCCCCACGACAGAGGAAGGTAGAGAGGTCTGGGTGTTTGGGCAGCACTAGAACCCCATGTGCGTTCCAAGTCTTGCCAGTCTGAGGGATGGAGGGGCGGGGCACAAGGAGAGAGTCAGTGACCAGAGGATTCTTCTTACCCACTTTGGGGGTCCCATTGACCTCTTCCTGTCAGCAGGCATTGGCTGATGCCAGGCCTGAGCCCCCCACTCACCCCCTGAAGCCGTGCCCACAGTCTCTTCTATCTGATACCAGGAATCTTGTCCAGGGTTTTTATTTAAGCATAAAAAATGCCCACGTAACTTAAGTTCTTCCAGGAAAATTTGTCTTACATGAGCAGGAATTCCAGGCTGTAGGTCTTGTTGACATCTCGGCGCTATTTCTGTTGGGATAAGCTTGCTTCTTTCTGCTGAGAATTCCTTGGCAGAACTCAGGGTAGGAGGCTCACCTTTCCTTTCCCTTCCCACCTGTGCAGGGCTTTGGAACAGCCAGTAGCTGTGCCTGGACAGCACGGGAGAATGTGGATCTCATTGAATTAACTCATTCTGTGATTAGCCTTATCTAAAACAAACCCCCTGCCTCCAGATCCCTGGAGCTCAGCTGGAGTTCAGAGTCCAGTTTGCCCTGCTTCCTTGTGGTGGAGGCTTTTTCCTTTACAATGGAGATCCTTCCTGGAGGACCATGCCATGTGTTGGGTGGAGAATTGCAAAACTCTTTGTGGCTGTGGCAGATTGGCAGGGGTGGGGGTGGCAGGTGGCAGATAGAACCCCGGGGTATTTTCTTTCCTAAGCCTGTGAAGTTCCCAGCTTCTGAACTGGGATGCCAAGGCATCCCGCATTGATCCCAGATCAAGCCCTGGCGTCTCAAGAGAACCATTTGGAAGTCTTCCTCAAACGACCCACAGTGAAAGGAGGAGAAGAGCGAGTGCGTGAGGACCGTGTCGCTTTGTTCCCAAGCACTGTGCCAGAGCCCTGCAGCTCTGTGGTCTTTCATTCTGATAGGAAAGAAACGAGAACATTGTCAGGGCCACAGTGTGTGTGCCTGCCTGCTTCAGGAGAGCCTGTCCAAGTGGAACAGCGTTGCCTCCCCCTGAGGAATAAACCGAGAACCTAAAGTAAACCCCCGTGTAGTTGAACTAGTAGAACACCAGGCAAAATGTTCCTCTAATTGGTGAAGGACATCAGCCTTGCTGGCCTGTTCTGCTCTTTGCACCAGAAGGCTGGCATCCTCAGCTCCAGGTCCCACTGAGGCTGGGAGAATGCCCTCCCTGCCAAGGACCTTAACTTCTGCATGGATTCTCTGCAGCCTGTTATGCCAGTGCAACAGGGAGAGATACGGAGTTTCACCTCCTAACCTGCTGATGCTGACTGCGAAGGGGGCTTACGGAAGCATCTGTATCCTCGAGGCTGAGGCGGGGGGCTCACGAGATCATCGAGGCCAGCAGGAGTGAGGAATGGACGAAGCATTTCCTGGAATGAAAAACCAATAACTCGGAGAGTGGCTTTCCCCCATTACTGTCTGCATAATAAGGAATCCAGAAAATGGCTACGTGCCTGGCCAGGAGTTGAGAGTTGATGTTTAAGGTCAAGGCTGAGCTGAGGACTTGAAATCTGGACAGAGATCTTGTTTCCCAGGTTGGGAAGGTCAACAGCAAGAGGTAGGGTGTGCTCACACCCTCCTGCAGGTGTGGTAAGGACACTGGGGAGCCTGCACAGGATGCTCTGAGCATGCCAGCCCCATCGGAAGTCACTCTAACCAATCCCCATGTTCTGATGGGATTTCTACTCCCAGATCCACGGGAGCTTGCCAGAACCTTCTGTTCTCTTCTTTTTTTAAAAAAAAAAATTTATTGATAGCTTCCATAATTATAGACCTTAAACCATTATGATTCCCTCCCCCTTTCCCCTTCTCCGTATTTCTTCCCACTCTCAATTAGTCTCTGTTGTGTTTTGGTATCCTCATCTTTCCGCCCATTATGTGTAGGTATTATCAGGCACTGGGAAGTCATGAATATCAAGGCCATTTTGTGTCTGGAAGTTTGAGTTGTAAGCAGTCCTCCCTTTCCTTTGGCCCCTGTGTTCTCTTTTTCATGCCCTGTTCCTGGTGATTCCTGACCACAATCACCCTCCAGCCCTTTGGTAATAGAATGCTGGGGTATTGCCCTGCCTTCTGAGGTCAGCTAGGTCTGAGTTCAGGTCCTCTGCTGTCTTCCAGTTGTGGGACCTCTCTGTACCTCAGTTTCCCCATCCGTACAACAGGGATGGTGTCTGTTTGAAAGTGTCTGTGACTCATGTAAATGTGGTTGGTGTCACCAGCAGCATCACATCCTCAGAAACAACACTCGTATCTCCTCTGTCATTTTCAGAACCCCTGTTTAGTATCTTCGCCTTGCTGGGACAAAGCGCCCAACTAACAGCAGCTGATTGGAGGGAAGAGTTTGTTTTGGATTATAGTCTCTAGGGGAAGCTTCATGGTGGCAGGGGACAATATGGTGTGAGTGTGATAGCTACACTTCAGTCCTTGTCTTGGGACACCAAGGGGGAGCTGTCTGATGCCTCAGAGCCCACCCCCCCCCCCAGGAACACACCTCCTCCAGCAGGGCTCCACCTCCCAAACTGCCACCAGCTGGAGACCAAGCATTGAAAACACTTGCGTTTATGGGGAACATGGGATTCAAACCACATCCTCAAGGAGAATATATAATTATTTGCAAGCAGAGAGAGAGAGAGAGAGAGAGAGAGAGAGAGAGAGAATGGGCACACCAGGGCCTCCAGCCACTGCAAGCGAACTCCAGATGCATGCACCACTTTGTGTATCTGGCTTTACGTGAACACGGGAACCGGGTCATTAGGCTTTGCATGCAAGGGCCTTAACCACTGAGCAATCTCCCCAGCCCCAAGGAGAATCTGTCTTTATTCCAGATTCCCTGTAGAGCCAGAGGTTGGAGGCTCATAATTCTTCCTCAGTACTTACCTGGGTCTGGAAGAATCTCGAATGGCTCCTATCCCTCAGCCTCAGTTTCTCAGTGTGTAAAAGAGAGGGTGGCAAGATGCCCACAGCACATACTTGTCTGTGAACTCAAGCCTTCGTGAAAGCAGATGTTTGCTTCTGTATGAATCATCACGGTGTTTTCTTGTCCCCTGTATGATAGTTTTGTGGTCACTCTCTTTTGTCTAGCCCCACATTGAAACCCATGAGATGATGGTCAGATGACTGCATTTGGAGATCTCGAAATTGTCATTGTCTAGCTGGTACCTGATTTTTGTCTCGTTCCCAGTTGTTTATTTCCACTTTGTTAAATTGACCCATATCTTAGGGTTTTTTTTTTTTTTGAAGTTAGCGCCTATCTTGTTTTGAGTTTTTTCCCTCCTAGCATCCAGCCCAGGGACTTGAGCGTGACAGACATTGACATGGTTGTTGAACACACTCCACTGGCTTTATTTTATGCTATTTTTTGAGGAAGAGTCTCATTCTGGCTCAGGCTGACCTGGAACTCACAGCGATCCTGCCAAGTGCTGGGATGAAAGGCATTTGCCCCCTGCCTGGCTTGCTCCACTGTTTTTGAATGCAAAACGGAAAGCCTGGATCCTCGTGTACGTGCCTGACATCCATGCAGCGTCTACTGTGTCCGAGTTAGCAGCTTTCTCCTTTGAGCGCTGTTCTGTTCCAGGGACATGTCACCTGGTGGCCGTTCAGGAGCGCCTCCTGTTAAAGGGAACTTAAGTTGGGCATTCGAGCTACCACATTGCATCACAGCAGGGCACAGCTCATGTCCTGTTCAGGAGGCCTGCTCACTTGCTTATTGGTTACATCGGCTGAGCCCGTGTTGCAAGCAGTCTGGTCAGAGCTGCTTAGTGGACCCTAAGGGATGGAAGGATGGCTCTCAGGGTTTGAGAGTTAAGCAAGGTGTGAGAGGCTGGCTACTTTGGGGGGTGGAGCTTCAATGGCACATAGAGAAATTGTTCAGGGAAAGCAGCCTGAAGAAAGACGGGCCGTGTCTTCCGCCTGCTTCCCCAAAATACTTTGAGGCTGTTGTTGATGATGAAAGTTCAGGTCCAGTAAAATGCAAATGATTAACACAGGACCAGGAAGGAAGGGACAAGAAATAGATTTCAAGGACTCCTGAGACAGATGGTCGCTCTTGAGTTTCTTGGCAGCAGGGACAAAGAGAAGCCAGGGCGATGCGTGCCGGGCTTCCTAAAGAGAAACAGAGCCTGCCGTCTGTTTGGGTTGCTGGAAACGGATGCTGAGAGCTTTCCCCGCTGGGAGCTGGGAGGGGCAGCTGTCTGGGGTCCAGTGGGCAGGACCCCTCCCCAGCCGAAGGAGATCTCCCTCTTTGGCAGTTGAAGATTGTTATTTAGGCAGTGGCTTGGGAAGCTAGGTCTCTTGATTTTCTGTCATTGTGGGAGATAATGGTCAGCTAGGGACTTTCCAAGGTGATAAATGGTTAGCTACAGACCAGAAGGGCTCCTCTTATCTCCCACCCACCCATGGCCCTGAAAGCCACATGACGAGCAGGATTAAAACACACTTGGGGGCTGAGGAGTTGGCTCAGTGGATAAAGCATTTACCACCCAAGCCTGAGTTCCTGAGTTGGGATCCCCACACCCCATGTAAAAGCCAGAAGCTGTGTCAAGCTGCTGTGATCCTAGCACACCTGCAGCAAGATGAGAGGTGAGGACAGGGACTGTCCCTGGGACTGCTTGGCCAGCTAGCCCGGTGAACAGTCTAGAGACCCTGCCCCCAAATGAGGTGGGAGGTGAGGACCAACCCCCTGAAGGTTCTGACTTCCACAGGTGCATATGAACACACACATACACACATGCACACACATGAACACACACATGCACACACTACACACGTGCACACACAACACATACACACACAGGCACATACACGCACACACAGGCACACGTGCACACAACACATGTACATACAACACATGCACACACTACACACATGCACACACATGCACACAGGCACACAAGGCACACATGTGCACACAACACATGTATATACAACACACATGCATACACACATGAACACGCACATGCACACACAGGTATGCACACACAGGCATGCACACACGGAGCAGACCACATACTTGAGTCTTAGGCTCAATCCCCAGCGTAAGAAACAAACCAGACCCCGCTCTCTGGGGACCCTTTCCACACTGAGACATTGCCTCTCCTCTAAACTTGAACCCTTCCTGACAACTATGGACGGCCGCTTAGCTAAATTAGCTAAAATATTTCAAGTTCTTCCTGAAGAGAGTGGAACTTTAAAAAAGAATTCTTTTTTTTGAAAGTGGGGGAGGGCTTGTTTTTTTTTCTGAGAATTTTAAGGAAAATGCCTTCTCTCTGGCCATCTTGTTGATGAAATTGATGGAGGTGGATATTGGAGGTGATGTACCTTTCACAGGAGCTACTTGGTATTAACTATGTTTATTTATTTGTAAGGGGTGGAGGGAGAGAGGGGGGATGGGCATTCCAGGGCCTCGCCATTGCAAACCAACTCCAGATATAGATGCCTCTTTGTGCATCTGGCTTTCCATGGGTACTGGGGAATTGAACCCAGGCCGGTAGGCTTTGTAAGCAAGCACCCTTAACCACTGAGCCATCTCTCCAGTCCAGATATCCTTGGTTTTAGATTAAGGAAGTGTAGCCATAGCTTGATAAAATGCCAGTGGGGTGCACAGGTCTTATTATTTTAGAGGGTATTTCTGCTTCCGGCTTGGCAGAAACCACCAGAAGGAGGAACTGCACTATGTGGGTAGTCTGGGCTCAGGGGACTCCAATATTCCTGGGCATAAGAGTGTCACCTCTTTGCAGCTGTGTGCCCTGAGGGGGGTGTCGTCCTCCTCAGGCCATGGCTGACTTAGATTGCATTTGGTGTGTGGAGTGCCTGGTCCTGGAGAGAGAGAGAGAGAGAGAGAGAGAGAGAGAGAGAGAGAGAGAGAGAGAGAGAGAGAGAGAGAGAGAG